>SZWC01004988.1:0-14300 GCA_023375785.1 Penium margaritaceum
CCATATCCACGACTTCACAGATTTTTCCAGCTATGCCAGAGACTCGCACAATAAGAACGATGTATCCACTCTCCGACAGAAATTCCGCATTTCAATGCAGCATGCCAAGCAGCATCGACATGGAGACGACAGCAGAAGCGAAGAGAAAGTATCTCAAACCCTTCAAAATATGAGCTTGCGATACTTCGATTGCTCTTTGTGTGGCTTTTCCATTCCCGCGATTGAATCGCTGGCCACACAACATAAACTCAGGGTTGTTCGCGGTCTCCTGCCGGGAAACGCAATCACGGGGCCCGTTTGGAGACCGAGCGAGACCACCAGTAGTTCATAGGTTTCACGATTTGATTATGTTATATAATAACTCAATAAGAGTTTGACAATGAAAAATGGAACAAAGGACCAATCTCGAACATACATGTCGCCAACATTCATACACTACATTCGACAAGATACTGACCTACCTCCCTCAGCAAACGACTCATCACTCTGAATACATAAATATCTCAGGCAACATGACGAGAAGCCTAAAAAATGATTCCGTGTCTCATGTGAAAAACGAAAAAGAAATTACTACAAAACTCGCAACTGAAAAACAGCAAAATTTTGTGCCTTAAGTAAAATGAACAATCCTCGAACATGTTTACATCACGATGTAGAATTTATAGTTGCACTATATAAACTATACTAATACCTATACATATGAGACTACGGGTACATATACATATACATATACATGTACATGTACATGTACATGTACATATACATATACATATACATATACATATACATGTACATGTACATGTACATGTACATGTACATGTACATGTACATGTACATGTACATGTACATATACATATACATATACATATACATATACATGTACATGTACATGTACATGTACATGTACATGTACATGTACATGTACATGTACATGTACATATACATATACATATACATATACATATACATATACATATACATATACATATACATATACATATACATATACATATACATATACATATACATATACATATACATATACATACACATACACATACACATACACATAGACATACACATACACATACACATACACATAGACATAGACATAGACATACACATACACATACACATACACATAGACATAGACATAGACATACACATACACATACACATACACATAGACATAGACATAGACATACACATACACATACACATACACATAGACATAGACATAGACATACACATACACATACACATACACATAGACATAGACATAGACATACACATACACATACACATACACATAGACATAGACATAGACATACACATACACATACACATACACATAGACATAGACATAGACATACACATACACATACACATACACATAGACATAGACATAGACATACACATACACATACACATACACATAGACATAGACATAGACATACACATACACATACACATACACATAGACATAGACATAGACATACACATACACATACACATACACATAGACATAGACATAGACATACACATACACATACACATACACATAGACATAGACATAGACATACACATACACATACACATACACATAGACATAGACATAGACATACACATACACATACACATACACATAGACATAGACATAGACATACACATACACATACACATACACATAGACATAGACATAGACATACACATACACATACACATACACATAGACATAGACATAGACATACACATACACATACACATACACATAGACATAGACATAGACATACACATACACATACACATACACATAGACATAGACATAGACATACACATACACATACACATACACATAGACATAGACATAGACATACACATACACATACACATACACATAGACATAGACATAGACATACACATACACATACACATACACATAGACATAGACATAGACATACACATACACATACACATACACATAGACATAGACATAGACATACACATACACATACACATACACATAGACATAGACATAGACATACACATACACATACACATACACATAGACATAGACATAGACATACACATACACATACACATACACATAGACATAGACATAGACATACACATACACATACACATACACATAGACATAGACATAGACATACACATACACATACACATACACATAGACATAGACATAGACATACACATACACATACACATACACATAGACATAGACATAGACATACACATACACATACACATACACATAGACATAGACATAGACATACACATACACATACACATACACATAGACATAGACATAGACATACACATACACATACACATACACATACACATACACATACACATACACATACACATACACATACACATACACATACACATACAGATACACATACACGTACACATACACATACACATACACATACATTTACACATACACATACACATACACATACACATACACATACACATACACATACACATACACATGCACATGCACATGCACATGCACATGCACATGCACATACGCATACACATACACATACACATACACATACAGATACACATACACAGACACATACACATACACATACACATACACATACACATGCACATGCACATGCACATACACATACAGCAGCAGCCGTCGCAGCAGCCGTCCCAGCGGCAGCAGCAGCAGCGGAGCCCCCCCCCGGGGGGGACCCTGGGGTTCGCGGGCCTTTGCTGACCTCAGGGAGGAGGTGCTTCAGCGCTACCCGGAGTCCCTCCGTGTGGAGGTGCCTGGCCTTGCAGAGTGCGAGCTCGGCAGCCCCCACCGCCTTTTCCAGGACCTCAGTTCCAGGCTCCATGATTGGCGCCTGGACGAGCTCCGGGCAGCGGTCGAGACGGATCTGGGGCCTCAGGAGGCGTACCCGCAGCTCCAGCGCCTGGCGTCGGAGCAGGGAGAGCACAGTGGAGACTGGCTGTTGGCGCATCCACGCTCCGTAGCAGACCGCCTCTACATGGCGCCGGAGGACTGGCGCATTTCCTGCCGCTTTCGCCTTGGGTTACCCGTCGCGCACCTCCGCCACACGCCGACTTGCTCCTGTCCGGCGGCGGTGCGTCTCCACCCTTGCGCACCGCANCACATACACATACACATACACATACACATACACATACACATACACATACACATACACATACACATACACATACACATACACATACACATACACATACACATACACATACACATACACATACACATACACATAGTGCCATGCCACGCAAAAGCGCGGCCGTGAGGTGAATCTTGTTCTGACCGGCATTGACCCCAAAAACCCTAAAGTACTCCTCCAAAATCGTCAGCCACATCAGAATGGTTGGTCCCTCTGAATTTTCAGGAATGGTTCCAGAGGGGCCCGGAAAATCTTGGATGCGCTCGATAGTTGGGCATTCTTCTCGACAAGCACTGACTCTCGTGCACTTGCATTTCAAAGAGCCCCCATAGCGTCGTTGATTTGTTGGAGCAGATGTGTGTTGATACTTTCAAGCACGGAGATATGGTTCACCATTTCCTGGTTGATCTGCACTTATCGTCTGGTGCTCACTGTCGTTTGTGTTGTCGTCATCGAGGCTTTCGGTAGGGGCGGCTGGCTTACCGCTGTTGGATCCGTGACCAGGTAGGTCGTCAGAGCCATAGGGGTTGAACCAGCTGCCGCATAACCTGCCACGCCAGCGTTTGCTGCTGCTTCAGGGCTCGTGTGCATAGGTGCGTCATGCTTCTCCATTGCCAAAATCGTCGCTGAAGACCCGCTGCTGGTCAGGTGCGCTCGCTTGCTTCACGTCATAGTCGCAAAGTCTGTGAAGTATTCACGTGCGAGATGCATTGACAGCTTGTGTGAGGTAGTCCTCCGGATGGGTAGAGTAGTCAGATGCCTCTCGAGCACCGTTGGACTCAGATACCAAAGGACCTGTTCACCATCTATGCCAAACAGGGCATAGATGGTGAACAGGTAGAAGTTGTGAGGCGGAACACGGTTAGGAATTTGGGACACTTGAGCAGTTTAAAATCACTGGTAAGTGTACTTTGATGATAAGTGTCAAAATTACCTAACACATATGTACAAGTGTTGACTTCCAAATGAGACAGAGTAGGGGTCGTTGGTTCGATTCGATTGTCGAGCGACATGTGTGGAGTCGTATTGTGAGTGGTCGGATTAAAGAAGCTCTGCTGGGGAATTGGAGGGCTTCAAGGATTGACTACAAGTATATGAGATGCACCTTCAGAAATCTGGATATGTCTCAATGCGTTGAAAAGTCGGCTGAAACTCCGTGACACTTCTGTCGACGATTCTCAACAGTGGTTGGAGTTGTCAAAAAGTGCGAGAAGATTTGCTGGAGGGCTAGGGAAGTTGGCCGAATCGCCCTCAACTTTCAAGGTGAAAAATCGGGGTTTCTACTTGCAGTAGGCTATTTGTGTAATGAAAGAAATGCCCACACAGAATATGAGGGATTCTTGTACGTCTGGTACGCAATATGCGGCACTTGATCGTTGGTCTCCAACGCAGTTATGCCGAGCGGAACGTAGGTGCTTTGCTAGGATGAGATGAGCGGAAAAAGTTGCTTTGAGGATTTGGGACGATAGATAACTTGCATTAAGCAGTAAGTGTACTTTGATGATAAGTGTCGAGTGAGACGAGCACATACATACAATACTGAGAATGAGAATCAGGCATATGATGGGTGCTCGGCGTTTGAGCTGAGAAACGCGTGTGACGTTGCACCATGATTGGCTGATTTGAGAACCTCCACTGAGAAGTCATGGTGCTTTGAGAGAATTCAGGTGCGTCTTCATAAAATTCTAGAGCCATCGCGAAGTTGACAAAAAGAAATCAAAGCATTCATGTGATTTGTAACAATCATGTCGACTCTTCTCGAAGGTGGTAGAAAACATCACAAACTTGCGGCATTGAACATCTAGGGCCAGAGTGGTTGGCCAAAATGCCCTCGGCCGAATGGCATAAGCGTCTTATAGTGAATGCAGGGTAGGCCATGAATGTGATGTTAGAGATATCCACCTGCAGAGTTTAGGGTCTGGTATAAATCAGGGATGTAACACTTCTCCACCTTTTAGCTGCGATGTTCCAGTGCTTTAGCAGACATAGGCCAATGACGATGGTAGTAGCCATCAATCAGATGATCAACATCTCGTAGGTTGGCATTAGGCTCCTAGCTATTCTCTAGGGTGATGTTGCTGTACCAATTAACTAAATTCTTGGTGATTTCTCCATGACATCAATAACCAAATAAATCATGAGCCAATTACTCTTTATCCCTGTCTATTGGCATAGGAGGTGGTGGTGCAACGTCTGTGCTGGGGAATCTTGTATTGGTGTCACCGTAATGTATGAGCTTGGAAATGTGGAAAATGGGATAAATCACTATGCTGTTAGGTAGGCAAAGTTGGGCGTTGACAGGGGTTTGCATTCGCTTGATCTCAAATGGTTCCAACCATGTGAGTTTGAGCTTTGGAGAAACCTAACCTGTTGATGTTCACTGAGTTGAGGAGGATGCAATTGCCAGCCCTGAACACGTCATCACTCCAACTATGGTCAAGTACTTGCTGCATAGTCGCTTGAGAGTATGCCGCGTTGAGGAGCAAACACGGCAGACTCTCAAAGTTCACATGATTGTTACAAACCATCGTGTGATTTGGGTCTTGTTTGAAACGAAACGTGTTGATTCTGGCCATTGAATACGGTCACCAACTTACAGCATTCAATGGATTAGTTTTTCCAGGCCAGAACTTGATGTCGTAGTCAAAGTTGCACTCATGGAACTCTGTCCATCTGGTTTGTCAAAGGCTCGGATCCGGCTGAGTCTTCAGATGTTTCAAAGCATGGTGGTCAGTACAGACGATGCATCATCGGCACTGTTAGTAGCACTGCCACGTTTTGAATGCGTGCAGGACTGTAAGAATTTCTTTCTCGTGCACCACGTATCTGAGCTCCAGCCCGCATAGTTTTTTCAACATACACCGAACTGGTTGTTCTCCACAACTATTGTCTTGGAGGAGAACGGCTATGATGGCACGATCGGATGCGTCCGTGACCATGAATAAGTCCACCATTGGATTTTCCAATCGTATGGTTGGCGCGAAGGTTATAGCATTTTTTTAAGAGTTGAACGATTCTTGTTTGCTGTCCCCTCAATTCCAGTCAGTGGTTTTCTGGGTAAAATGAGGGAGAGGCGCTGAGACTCGTGTGTAGTCCTGTACTATTTGACGGTACTAGTTGCAGAAGCCAAAAAATACTTGGACATACCAGAAATTTGAAGGCGTCCGTCAATCAGTGATCGCCTCTACATTTTTAGGGTCCATGGTGATTCCTCCTCTGCCGATGATGTGGCTCAGAAACTGAATCTAACAGCGACAAAATTCGCATTTAGAGAGTGCTCCAAAAAAATCTCTCTGCAAAACTTCAAGAACTTTTGAAGATATCCATTGTGCTCCTCCGGGATGGGGCTGTACACCAGGATGTTGTCAAGGTAGATAACAAAGAATTCATGAAGATACGGGCGGAACATGTTGTTCATTGCCGCCATGAATATGGCCAGGACATTGTAAGTCCAAATGACTTGACCATAAAATCGAAGTATCTGTATCTGCTGTGGAGTCCTTATCAGACATGCGGATCTGATGATAGGCAATGCCTCTGTTGATTTCGCTGAAAAATTGGGCCCCACGGAGTTTGAAAAAAAATCCTTGTACTCCTGAAAGAGGGTAGCAGTTCTTGATGGAAATGTTGGTCGACCCTTGGTGGTCCACGCACATCCACATCTCTGCAGTGTTCTGTTTTACCAACAGTACAGGTGACCCGTAAGGTGACGTGGAGAAGTCTGATGAACCCCTAACCAAGCATCTTGTTTAGTTACGTCTTGAGTTTGGTCAGCTTGTGATCGCTCATCTGATAGGTCACCTTCACCATCAATTTATTGCTCGATTTCAGGCCTATATAATGATCAATTTTCAGTTGTGGAGGTAGCTCTTGGAGCAGTGTGTTGGGAAAAACCCCTTCAAAATCCTAAACGAGTATCGCAAACTCCTTTCAATTGGTACGAACATTTCAGGTGTCGAGGTCATCGCCATTGCCTCCGCAGCTACAATTTTTTCTGCTGCCCCTGCTTCCACGTGGACAAGCCACAATTGAGCTCTACACTTGAGATTCCTTTTGACCACATCCAGAGATATCGGTTAGCATTTTCTGACTGTCACAAATTCCCTTACTGCTTCCATATCCACTGCTTTCCGTAATGAACGTTGCATTGTGTATTGCTTGACCAGAGACATGGGTCGTTTTCTGCCAGCGATGCTAACATAGAATGATCCGCTGCTCCAGTCCACCTGTGGATTGTGCCGGTACAAGAAACATCACTGAGGATGATTGTGTGCCTGCTAATTGGGCAAGTTCTCTAGACCGTTATGTCGCGCAAGTCCTTGATTTGCAGTTGGAGTGGTTTGTGAAGCCGACTGATCTCCAGTCATCTGTCAATGGCTTTTCCCTCAAACACTCATGGTTCAGTTTGCAAACCCAGATTCTCAACCATTTTTTTGCTTATAAAAGTATGAGAAGCTCCTCCATCTAGTAGTACTGGTACCATTTATTTAATCTTGCAACCCCTTTGTTACACTCATAGAAGTACCTCCGGTTGGTCGCCCTCGTGTCTCTTATCAAACTTTGCGATCTTTGGAACCCTCGCCTGCGGTGATGTGAGCCGCTTCGATGGGCGATCAGTTGGTGCAATTTTCTTTTCAACGAAATAGGACCATCACCGTTAACTTCTGTCCTTTGTTGTTTCCCAACTCCTCACCTTTTTTCTGGGAATTTCTCCATTTGTGGCTTGTTCTTACACCTTTTGGCATCCGCACAAGATATGACCCACCTTCTGGCATGTCCAAGAGAGCCTTTCAACACGTTGATTGGCAGCATCAATCTCCGTGGTAGACCAGATTTCCAACAACTGCAACTTCCCTCCGCCATGATAAGAGTTGTGACTTTAGGATTGGCAGCCATTGGATTCTTGCATCCAAGCATTGTCGCCGGCGCTGTCGACGTGGTCAATTTTTGTGATCATTTGCAAAAGGTCACCAGGTAGCTAAAAAATCTGTAGTCCCTCTAGTACCACTACGCTCTGGTACCAAGTGTTTTTCTGAGTGGAATGGAGGTGGCTCACAGGGATGAGGTGCAGGAAAAAAGACGCTTAAAGGATTTGGGACAGATGGATATTTTGTATTAAATGCACTATGTGCACTGCGATGATAGTTGTCAAGTGAATCAAGCACACATACATACAATACCAAGAACAAGAATTAGGCATACGTTGGATCTTTGGAATTCAAGCCGAGCAACAAGTGCAAGGTCGCATCATGAGTGGCTAGTTTAAAAAGCTCCGCCAAGATGTCGGGGGACTTTGCAAATATTGGGGCGCGTCTCTGTAAACGTCTAGCACCGTTGAGAAGTTGGCCAAACAACATTCAAATACCAATATAGTTTGTGATGCTTATGTTGACCCTTCTGGAAGGTGATCAAAGTTGTCAGAAACTTATCCCTTGGAGTACCTTGGGTCGGAGCAGCTGGCCAAAATGGCCTCAGTGGTGAGCCATGCATGTATTGTCATAACTGTCCAATTGTGGAGTTTAGGCACTTGTGTATGTCAGAGACGTAACAATTGCTATCGTTGCAACAGAGGGATGCGAAAGCATTTAGGGATGGGGGAGGGGAGGGATTTGTTCAACGGAAATGTCAGCCGATGTATTTTGGTCAGCATTTCTTCATCTGTCGCTTCACTCCCCCTCTCAACGCTTCCTATTCTTTCCCAGCTCACTCCTCCACAGACCACTTCCAATTAGATCCAGGTCCTTATCATTCAGGGCCACAATGGGATTGGCTGCCAGCAGGGGGAGGGGTGGGGGGGGGGGCAGACTTCAGGAGCGATTCTGACAGGCATTGGCCGAAAATCCTACTTAAAAAATGAGGTGTCAAAAACCCCTCATTTACTTTCGTTGAATTTTTCTTCAACTTTTTGTCCTTTTTTTTAAGAGAATTGGTACAAAAATCCACCCCATAACTAACTACATTTAGGTTTTAAAGTTGTCTTTTTGTGAGGGCATTTGTTGTGTAACTGTTGGCACTAGTAGGTGTGGAGGCACCCTCAAGGATTCCTAGATCTCATTGATGCACGCTACCAATGTTTGGGACAGCCAATGGACACCTTTGGTGAAGAGTGTGGAGCACAAGGATCATTGATGTGAGTGGATACATCATATCCTATTCATTAGAACTGAATTTAAACATGTTTTGTTTCTTAGCACAGTGACATTACATCATATCCTTATAGCCTATTATCTAAGCTTTGCAAAGCATCCAAGCACACCCAAATTGGAGTAGTAGAGACCCTGCTACGGCCATCAAAGTAACCCTTGGTGGAGCCGTCCACCTTGCCTTGCACGCCAGGCAACGGGAGACGCTTTGACGATGACCTGTCGGAGTGCCTCTCCTCGCCCAGAAGTCAAGGAAACGTTCACCGTGGTCAAGGAGGTCCCTCTGGTTGCTTCATTCATGGCCCTGGTGTTGTTTTTCTAATGCCCGTTTGGCCACTGCCATAGCTTAGCAGACAGGTTGGGCATGCACTTCTCCCTTGGAGTAATTCCCCCACATCTTGTTCGTGGTGCAAGTCCAAGCGAGACACCAGAAGTGTAGCGCAATGGATAGCACGGCGGATCTAGGAACAACCGGTCATGCGATCAAGCCTTGATGTGAGCAGGAAGGTTTTTGACCTTCATGCACAAAGGAAGTTTCCTAGACATTTCTTCATGCATGAAGAGGATGTGCCACTTGGCGACCAGTGGATGCGCCAATTGGCGAGTTGGTGAGGTGGTATGGAGTGGCCACCCCCCAAAGTGCCACTGTCCACACACCTTAGATGTCAGGCCTAGGACTATATGTACAAGGCTCATTCCTCATTCTAAACATACAATCTGGCCTAAGATGCTCCTCACAGAGCCATCCAACAAGGGAATAGTGTAAAGAAGACACTGGTTGGTTTAAGCCCCAGGAGTTCGTCTCCAACTAGCACCTCGCGCGAAAGTGACCAAGTGTTAAGTGGACACAGTTGCTAGCAAGTGATTGCCTAGGAGCTGCTCAGTGTGGAACTGTGATCTTGAGGGTGATATCTTCTCCTAGCTGAAATGCTAGGAGCGGAAGGCAGGTGCCATTGTGTCGGCCCTGTTTTCTAGTCCGTTTGCCTTGGGCCGGTTGACAAAGGGTTGTGGACCCACACTGACCAGTTGTAAGGCACGCTTCGCTCAACTCTGGTACGCTCTCTCCAGGTGAGCACGTCGGCTCCATCAGCTCCATCAGCTCCATCAGCTTCATCAGCTCCAACGGCTTGGTCTGCACTTGGCACACAGGGACCAAGGACAAGCTCTGCCCGTGGAGGCATGACCCTTGTGTCCCAACCAGGACAAGCTCTGCCCTTGGTGGCATGACCCTGGGTGTGTTGGTGTAGATACATTCTCTGTGTGCAGGTGAACATCGGCTGGAGGGGTAAGCAATGGACCTGCATCCTGAAACCGGTAGCAGACATCAGCTAACATCAGCCTACATCAACCTCAGCGCTACAGAGACGTGGAAAGCAGATAAGGGCAACAAAAACGGTTGACCCATTATGAGGAGTGGGGCTGCCGCAGGGCAGTCCTCAAACTCAACAGTGGCTACCACAGGACAGACCACTGGAGCAAATGTGAGTACTACGTCACTCCCTCAAGGTCTTGGACCCTTGGGAGGAATCCCCATTTCCGAGGGGATTGACTTCCCCCTTTGGAGATGACAGTTTGAGCTGGCAATGAAAGTGCGCGGCTTCATCAAGCTACTGAAGGGTGAGGAGTAGGTTCCCGCGGAAAGCACACCCAAGCATGAGGCATGGATGGATCGAAATGATATTGTCATGTCATTCCTCAGCAACACGATAGCCAAGAAGTATGTTCCCATCATTGCGGGGTTCACACTAGCTTCGGATGCTTTTGCCAAGCTCAAGCGTGTGCACCAATCCACCTCCCTCGCAAACAGATTGTTCATCCTACAATGGCTGATCAGCATGCGGGTGAATGAGGGGGAGTCTATCCCTGATTTCCCACAGGAGTTTGAAGGACTCCTTGGCGAAGCTCGCCAAATGAACTGAGACCTTAATGAAAAGATGCAGGCCATGATCCTCCTCATGGCGCTACCGGTTGGCTGGAGCCCAATGATCACCGTCATGGGTGGTTGGAAGGAGAACGACCTGACGTACACGGCAGTGTCCGAGTACGTGCAAAATGAGGCCACACGTCATAGCGGTAGTGAGGCTAACTTCTCAGACTATGCCGCACGCAATAACGGCTGCGGGAGCAAAGGGACGGTCTCTGGTCAGAACAGCCGCAGCGGAAGCGGTGGCAGCGGAGGCAACCATGGCGGCAAGGCTCCCAAGCAACATGGCAACTGCCGGAATTGTGGCAAACCTGGGCACTGGACAAGAGAGTGCAGATCGCCAAAAAATGAAGGCGGCACGAGTAGTGAGAACAAAGGCAGCAAAAGGGGTGGGAAAGAGGCCACCAACATGATGGCTTAGAGCACTCCTCCAGCAAAGGGAGCAGCTCAAGGAGTTTGTCGCCATGGTTGAGCGGCAGACTGGAAAGAAGGTCAAGGCCCTGCAAAGCGACAACGGCAGAGAGTATGAGGCATGCAAGGGCTGGCTGCGGCAACGCGGCATTGACCATCAGCCCACGACATCCTACAAGCCATAGAGCAACAGTGTGGCTGAACAAATGAATCAGACCATCCTCGGCATGGTGTAGAGGATGCTCTTTGACGCAAAACTCCCAGCGCTCTTGGGTGGAAGCTGCAAGAACGGCATGCTACCTCGTCAACTTAACTCCTACGGCTGCCCTCGGTAGGCGTGGCAAGAAAAAGGGCAAGCAGCAGATGACCCCACAGGAGATGTGGTCAAGAAAGAAGCCAGACACCTTACACCTAAAGGTTTTTGGTTGCACCGCATGGGCAAAGGTCCATGCGGGAGAAAGTGGCAGCAAGCTGGATGCAAGGGCACAGAAGTGTGTTATGGTGGGCTATGAATCTCCCCACAAGACTTACCGCCTTTGCGACATGACAGCAAGAAGGCTCATAACCAGCCGGGACGTGACCTTTGATGAGAGGACACTAGGCAAGGGAGAGCCGCTTGATCCCACACAAGCTCCAAAACAGGAAGAGTGGTTGGTGCTGCTGGAGTCGGGAGATCAAGCTCCTGAAAACTGGCAAGTTGTGCCAGTATGGCAGGCCACAGAAAACAGTGGTGTGGCAGGGAGAGCGGCAGCGCAAGCTCATGCAGCGGTGGGCTCCGAAACGGATTCGGAGACGCCCGAGGCGTCTGAGACCAGCTCAAAGGCCAGTGGCTCTTCACCAAAGGAAGATTTAACTTCAGGCAACTTGCACCACAGGAGCAACAGCAGAGCAAAGATGAAGCACCAGCAATGTCACGCCTTGGCACGCGGCAAAGAAAACAAACACCACAGTATGATGCTGACACCAGAGGCTGGACTTGCCTGAGCTGGTCCTATTTGGCTCAGGGAGAGCCGCTCACTGTGGCAGAGGTACTGACAAGGCCCGATGCGGCCATATGGAAGGAGGTGGTGGACAGCGAGCTCGTGTCCATCGAAGAAAATGATACATGGGTGCTGGTGGACATACCCCCGGATGCTCACGTGGTGGGCTCTAAGTGGGTGCTTATGTTGAAGCAGGACAGCAGCACCAACAAGTACAAGACGAGGGTCATGGTGAAGGGATTCTCACAGTGCGCAGGGTCTGACTATGACGATACCTTCGCACCGGTTGTCACGTTTGCCTCCATCAGGTCCCTGCTGGCCGTCGCTGCCGCCAAAGACTTGAAGATCCACCGGATGGACGTCAAGACAGCTTTCCTTTATGGGAAGCTAGACAAAGAGGTGCTCATGGATGTGCCGGAGGGGGTGGATGCACCCACAGGAAAGGTGTGTCGGCTGGTGAAGGCGTTGTCTGGGCTGAAACGGGCCCCATGGATCTGGTACAAGGAGATGGACAACTTCATGGCTGAGATTGCCTTTGCACACTGCAAGAAAGATCCCAGCGTCTATGTGTGGGAGGACGAGCATGGCTTGCTGCTTGTGGCGTTGTATGTGGACGATCTGATCATTTGTACTTCCTCGCACGAGGCCCTTGTGGGCCTAAATGACAAGCTGAGCAGCAGGTTCAAAATGAAGGACATGGGTCCTCTCGAGTACTACCTCGTGATTGCCGTCCACCGCAACCGCAAAGCAGGCACCATCGAGCTCAACCAGACCGAGTACATCATGGATGTCTTGAAGCGCTACAACACGGAGGATTGCAAACCCATCAGCACCCCCATAGCCTCCGAGTGCAAGCACTCCTCCTCTGTGACGCCAAGCAATAAGGCGGAGTGGCGGGAAATACAAAACATTTTGTACCAGTCCGCCATTGGAAGCCTCATGTACGAGATGGTGGAGAAACAACCTGACATCACTTATGCGGTAGGTCAGGTCAGCAGGTTTGTGGCTAATCCTGGGCCACAACAATTGGCAAGCCGTGAAGCGGATCTTCCGCTACCTAAATAGGACTTCAATTTGGAGGTCTTGAAGGATCAGACTCGCTGCGACGCACGTGCTACACCGATGCTGACTTGGGAGGGCAGGTTGACAACAGGAAGTTCACCTCTGGCTTTGTTTGCCTTCTCAATGGTGGTGCGGTCTCATGGGCGAGTTGGAAGCAGGACTGCGTCTCACTTTCCATTGCTGAGGCGGAGTACATTGCACTCTCGAAAGTGTGCAAGGAAACACAATGGCTTTGGAGTTTGCTCGATGAGATCAAGGCACCACAAGGGGAAGAAATTGTCATTTGCATCGACAACCAGAGCGCAAATGCTATGGCAGAGGAAGACATGATCTCCCGGCAGACAAAGCACATTGACATTTGGTACCACTACTCATGCGACCTTGTTGCCAAGGGTGTCGTGGAACAAGAACATGTCAAAACCAAGAGGATGATTGCGGAGTTCTTAACAAAGCCGTTTGATTGCGAATCACATGCTGCAGGCGCTCGAGGAATGGGCATGGTGTATGCAAGAGATGAAGACAAAAAGCCCAAGACAACTGAGGTGCACAAACACAGTATAGAGCTATAGGCTCATGTGGAAGAAAC
>SZWC01004988.1:25049-55446 GCA_023375785.1 Penium margaritaceum
GCAAAGGATGAAGACGTTGAGCTCTGCCTTAGATGCTTTGGGCATGTTGCAAACAGCAAGCTCCAATTCATCTAGCAAAAATAGCTGATCCGGGGCATGGATATGCGCAAGAAGGATGCGACTGGGTGTGGCAGCCTGTGTAAACCTTGCCTCCAAGGCATGACCAAGCGAACGCGCTTTGAGCATAACAGTTGACGCGTAGAAGCAGCCCTTGACCTGATTCACACAGACGTGTGTGAACCCTTTTGTACGGCGTCAAACGGTAGTATCAAGTATCTTCTGACCTTCATCAATGACCACAGCCGCAAGGTGTGGATCTACTTCCTCAAAACCAAGGGAGAGGTCAGAGAGAAGTTGTAGGAGTTGGTCACCACGGTGGAGCAATGGACTGGGAAGGAACTCAGAGCAATGTGAAGCGACAATGGCTGAGAGTATGAGGCATGCAAGGGCTGGTTACGGCAACATGGGATCAACCACCAGCTCGCAACGCTCTACACGCCGCAAAGCAATGGTGTAGCCAAATGGATGACTCAGACCATCCTCGGCATGGTGCATACTCTTTGATGCAAAAAATCCACCGCGATTCTGGACGCAAGCAGCAAGAACAGCATGCTATCTCGTAAACTTGACTCCTGAGGCTGCTCTGGGCAGACATGGAAAGAGAAATGGCAAGCAACAGATGACGCCACAAGAAGTATGGTCAGGGAAGAAGCCAGACGCGTCACACCTGAAAGACTTTGGCTGCACAGCATGGGCAAAGGTCCAGGCGGGTAAGGGTGCCGGCACGCTGGATGCAAGAGCGCGAAAGTGCATTATGCTGGGCTATGAGAAGACCCACAAGACCTACCGCTTATGGGACTTGGCAGGAAGATGATTCAGGAAGATGACCAGCCGGGACGTAACCTTTGACAAGAAGAAACCAGGAAAAGAAGAGATTCTTGATCCCACGCAGTCTCCAAAACAAGGAGAATGGTTGGCGTCGCTAGAGTCAGGAGATCAAGCTCCCAAAAACTGGCAAGTGGTGCCAGTGCGGCAGGCCGTGAAGAAGAGTGGTATGGCAGGGAGAGCGGCTGCGCAGGCTGACGCAGAGGCAAGCTCCGACACAGAGTCAGAGACGTCCGAGGCCTCTGAGACCAGCTCGGAGGCCAGTGGCTTTTCACAAGAGGAAAACGTAACTTCAGGGCAGCCAGCAGCACAGGAGCAACAGCAAAGTGAAGCTCCACCAGCAATGGAGCGTCGCAGCACACGACAGAGAAAACAAACTCCAAAGTACGCCGCTGGCACTGGAAGCTGGACTGGACTGAGCTGGTCCTGTTTGGCTCAGGGAGAGCCACTCACTGTGGCTAAGGCACTAGCAAGGCCTGATGCGGCCAAGTGGAAGGAGGCCGTGGACAGAGAGCTCACGTCCATAGAAGAAAATGGCGCATGGGTGCTGGTGGATAGACCCGCTAATGCTCACGTGGTGGTCTCAAAGTGGGTGCTCAAGCTGAAATAGAAGCAAGATGATAGCATCGACAAGTACAAGGCAAGGGTTGTGGTGAAGGGATTTCTTCAGCGTGTAGGGTACGAGTACGATGAGACCTTTGCACCATTTGTCACGTTTTCCTCCACCAGGTCCCTAATGGCCGCTGCTGCCACCAAAGACCTTGAGATCCACTAGATGGATCCGAAGAAAACCTTCCTTTACAGGAAGCTCGACAAGGACGTGCTAATGGAGGTACCGAAAAGTGTCCAGGCACCCAAGGATAAGGCATACAAGCTGATGAAGGCATTGTACGGTCTGAAACAGGCCCCCCGGATCTGGTACAAGGAAATGAACAACTTCATGGCTGAGCTCTCCTTCGTACACTGCAAGAACGACCCTAGTGTCTATGTGCGGGAGGATGAGGATGGCTTGCTACTTGTGGCATTGTATGTCAATGACTTGATCATGTGCTCTTCCTCTCATGAGGCCCTTGCGGACCTCAAGAAGCAGCTGAGTAGCAGGTTCAAGATGAAAGACATGGGACCTCTCAAGTACTACCTCGGAATCGCCATTCACCGCAACCGTAAATCAGGCACCATCGAGCTCAACCACACCAAGTACATCATGGACGTCTTGAAGCGCTACAACATAGAGGAATGCAAACCCGTCAGCACCCCCATGCCCTCTGACTGCAAGCTCTCCTCCTCCATGTCACCAAGCAATGAGACAGACCAGCGAGAGTTGCAAAACATTCTGTACCAGTCCACCGTTGGGAGCCTCATGTATGCGATGTTTGGGACACGACTTGACATCGCTTATGCGGTGGGCCAGGTAAGAAAGTTTGTGGCCAACCCCAAGCAAGAACACTGGAAAGCCGTGAAGCAGATTTTTTGCTACCTCAAAAAGACTCGGCACGTGGGACTTCAGTTTGTAGGTCTAGAAGGATCAGACTCGTTGCGACTGACTTGCTACAGTGATGCGGACTAGGGAGGGTGGATTGATGACAGGAAGTCCACCATAGGCTTTGTCTGCCTTCTCAACGGTGGTAAGTTCTCGTGGGCGAGCAGGAAGCAGGACTGCGTCTCGCTTTCTACTGCTAAGGTGGTGTACATTGCACTCTCCAAAGTGTGCAAGGAACACAGTGGCTTCACAGTTTGCTTGATGAGATCAAGGCACCACAAGAGGAAGCAACGTTCATCCGCATCGACAACCAGAGTGCCATCGCTATGGCAGAGGACGACATGATCTCCCGGCGTACAAAGCACATCAAAATTCAGTACCCCTACTCACGTGACCTTGTCGCCACGGATGTCCTAGAACTGGAGCATGTTGCAACCAAGAAAATGCTTGCAGACTTCTTGACAATGCCACTAGACAGTAACTTGCATATTGTAGGCACTTGAGGAATTGGCATGGTGGACACAAGAGACGAGAACTAAAGACTAAGACAGCTGACGTGCACAAACACAATACAGAGCTACAGAGGAAAAAAAACCACAGCAGGTGGCTTGAGGTGTAAAGGAGATATTGTTGTTCTTTTCTTCCCCATGGCCACTGCTATGGATTAACAGAGAGGTTGGGCATGCAGTGCTCCCTTGGAGAAAGTCCCCCAAACCTCGTTTTTGGTGAAAGTCCAAGTGAGACACTAGAAGTGAAGCACAATAGATAGCATGTTGGACTTAAAGACAATAGGTCCTACGATCTAGCCTTGATGTGCACAGGAAGGATTTGGACCTTCCATGCATGAGGAGAATGTGCCACTTGGTGGTCAGTGGATGCGCCAGTTGACAAGCTGTTGAGGTGGTGTGAAGTGGCTACCCCAAACGTGCCACTACCCACTCACCTCAAATGCCAGGCCTAGGACTAAATGTACCAGGCTCATTCCTCATTCTAATTACACAATCTGGCCTTAGATGCTCCTCACAGAGTTGTCAAACTGGTTTTTCTAAGCCCAAGGAGTTAGTCTTTGACTAGCACCTTGTGCAAAAGTGACCAAGTGTTATGTGGACACAGTTGCTAGCAAGTGATTGCCTAGGAGTTGCTCAGTGTGGAACCGTGATCTTGAGGGTGATATCTTCTCCTAGCTGAAACACTAGGAGCGGACGGCAGGTGCTGTTGTGTTTGCTCTGTTTTCTAGTCCGTTTGCCTCAGGCTGGTGGACACACCCCCTCCGGCACCTCCATGATGACCTCCTTGTCCAGGTCCCCGTTGATGAATGAAGTTTTTATGTCCGTTTGGTGGACTTCGTAGTGGCGCACCACAACCACTGAGAGGATGGAGCAGATCGAGTCGAGCTTTGCCACCAGTGTTTAGATCCCATTGTAGTATTCATCCTTCCGCTGGGTGTACCTCTTCATAACTAGCCGCGCCTTGTACCGCTCCACCTTTCCCTACTTGGTGAGCTTCTTCTTGAAGATCCACTTGAAGCCGATGATTTATGCGCCCTCCGGCGTGTCAATCAGCTGCCAAGTACCATTCTCATCACGGGAGGCGATCTCATATTTTATAGTTCCCCCCCACTCAGCCCCATTCTTCCACTGCAATGCCTCCTTGACGGTCGTAGGCTCCTCTTGCGCGAAGAACGCTCAAACAAACCCAGTCCAAATGCCGTCCGCGGCATCGTACCGTTCTGCCGTCCTCCTTGCGCTTCTGCTTCTTGGAGGCTGTTGTTGTTGAGGCTGCTGTTGCTGTTGCTGCTGTTGCCAATGCTACTACTGTACTCTTTCAGTACAAGTCGTAGTGCTAGCCTACTTCCCCTATTTTGGGGAACATGGAGATCTGGGCCCACTCTCTGCCTCCTTATTCAGTTCCACTGCTGCCGGTGCTTTGGACTCATTATCCGACTTGGCTGAATGCAAGTCAGCTGCTCTCCCATCCCCCGGATGGTCCCCACCAGTTGGAGGTGCTCGGACATCACCCTCTGTTGCATCCTCCGGTGCCTTTCCCTTAAGGAGTGGCAGCCACTTCCCAGGCTTGGAGAGACTCACATCCTTGTCCTTCTTAGGGTTGTCCTTGTCAAACCTGACATTGTGATTCTTCACATTTTGTTTCCTCTGTGGGTCAAAGAGCCAGTACGCCTTGCTCCCGCTCTTGTACCCGACAAAGATGCATTGGCTTGTCCGTGGGTCCAGCTTGTCCCGTCCCTCCTGTGCCTACACAACAGCATGTGCAACGCAGCCATGTGTATGGAGGTGAGCCACGGTTGGCTTCCTCTTGCTCCACACCTCTTCTTACATCTTCTACACCTTGGAATCCATCTCTTTTAGCGGCTTTGTTGGCGTCAGGTTCATGATGTTCGCCGCTTTTTGTGTCGCCTCGCCCAAGTACCGATACGCGAGACCAGCATCGCTCAACATGGTTTTCCCTCTCGGTGACACCGTTATGTTCCAGAGAATATGGCATAATCTTCTGCCACGCTATCCTCTTGCTCTTCATCCATGCCAATAAGTCCTCAAACTGGACACCGTTGTCACTCTGGAAGACCTCCATATTCAACTCTGTTTGCCGCTTCATTGCCGCCACAAAATCTTGCATGCATGGCAGGACGCCGCTCTTCCTCTTCATGATGTAGAAGTAGAGCTTGCGGCTGTGATCATCAATGAAGATGACGGAGTAGAAAGCACCCGTGATGGAGCTCTCAAATGGTCCACATACATCTGTGTGCACCACCTCCAACTTTGCCAATGCACGCATGCCTTTACTATCAAAAGGCTACCGTGTCACCTTGCCAACCATGTACAGCCCGCACACAGCATTCTTGGCTGCATCGAGGCTCTTGACACCAAGACCCTGCACCACTTTGTTCTTTGCCATGTCCCTCACGGTTGAGAGAGCAATGTGCCACAAATAGTTGTGCCACAGGTCCTTCTTTGCGATGTGGGCAACGCTGGACCACGTCCGGCTGCCGAGGATCTTCGCACGGAGCAGGTACAAGTCGTCCTTTTCGCTTTCCACGTGCAATCACCTGGCCTTCCCCCTCCATCCAGATGATAGCCTCCTTGTTGAAGAGAACCTCGAGCCTCTTTTGAGAAAGGAAACTAACTAACGATAGATATGCCCAAAAGTTTGGCATGTGGAGCACGTCGTGAATTGTGCTCATGAAAGCTTCTTTGTCCACATCCACCTCGATGCAAATGTTGTCTCCACCAACATCCAACTCTGTTTTGTTGTTGGCCACTGTCATGCGTGGCTCTGAGGTGCCATAGGTGACAAATGCCACCCACTTGCATTGCGTGTGGCGGCCCGATCTGGAGTCAATCACGGAGATTTCAGGATCTGTCAAGTCTGCATAATCTTTTGCCATCATTACATGACTGTCCTTCTTGCCAGATTTCCCTGGCTGGTTTGACTTCATATTATGGAAATTGTGTGCATAGTAGCCTTCTTTTCCACAGACGTAGCAATCCCCCTTCTTGTCACCTTTCTTGGTGCCCTGCTTGGCATCCTTTCCCTTCTTGCCTCACCCTCCACCTTGAGGGTGGACGACAAAGGCAGAACTTGATGTTGCCCTGCTCTCTCTCCCACCATGCTACATTCATTCATTTCAGATGTACTCAGCCACCTTTGGGTACTTCAACTCATCTGTGGACCCGCCGCCTACAATGGTGATCATTGAACTCCAACTGTCCGGCAAGGCAAGGAGGAGGATCATGGCTTGCAGCTGAGGGTGGGACTGCCATCCGGTATCTATGCACTTAGCGGCAAGGGAATCAATCTGCTGGATGGTCTCCATGATGTCATCGCACTCGTTGGCTTGGAGGGTGACGATTCTTTTGAAGAAAACGAGATGGTTAGCAAGGCTGCTGGATTGTTAGATGGAGGAGAGTTTCTTCTAGGACTCCGTAGTTTCCATGCATCCTTGAATAAGTGCACGTTGCGTCGGAGCAAGCACTAAACATGAACAAGGCAAGCGACATCTTCTTGTGCTTCTTGTACTTGTCCAGTTTCTTCGGTGTTGCAGTGGCCGGAGGGGCTTTTCATTCGCCCTTGATTAGCTCAAGCAGGCCCTTGTCACTGAGGTTGACCTCAAAAGTGTACCTCCACAAGGGGAAGCCAATCCCGTCAAACGTTGAGACGGCACCAATGCTCTCTTGTTCAGTCGTTTTCATAGCGCGTGGCGGTAGCATGAAAGTTTTAGAGCTAGGGTCCTTCTAGGTATGTCAGTCCATAACCCGTTTTTGGCACTAGTGGGTGTAGTGGCACCCTCAAGGATGCCTAGATCTCACTGATGCATGCTACCAATGTTTGTGACAGCCAATGGATACCTTTGGTGAAGAGTGTGGAGCACAAGGATCACGGATGTGAGTGGATAAAACACGTTGCATTTAGTAGAGTTGATTTGAAACACATTTTTGTTTGTTAGCACAGTGATATTACATCAGATCCTCATAGCCTGTGATCTAAAGTTTTCAAATCATCCAAGCACGCCAAATTAGAGTAGTAGAACCTGTTACAGCCATTGAAGTAACCCTTTTTCAAGCCGTCCACCTTGCCTTGCACGCTAGACAACGGGAGGCCCTTCGACGATGAATTGTCGGAGCACCTTTCCTCACCCACAAGTCAAGGAGAAGTTCACCCTAGTCAAGGAGATCCTTCTGGTTGCTTCATTCATGGTCGTGGTGTATTTGGATCTTGTTGGAGACAAACTCGGATCACTAGCGGTGGATTATCCTGCCACCCATGGCAGGTACCAGATTCCATCCGCCAACACCCAAACTTTGGGCTAGGCTAGCTTTCTGAATACTCAATCAAATTGAGCGATTAAAAGCTCAGTATTACATGGAAAAATCCATGAAATCCAAATCCAAAGTTGCATGAGGCTTTCGATCACTTTTCAGTGGTCGAACCAGGGAGTACGGTCAGCAGCACTCATGGCAAGGGGCACACCATGTCAACAGTTACGTCCCAGATGTGCAGGATTCCTTAAACTCCACGACTGGGTATATCTGTCCTTACATTCAGGGCCCACCGCACATCAACTTCATGATCTTTATGCTGTTCGTTCAAGGGCATTTCAGACACCTGTCTCAACCTTCGGTGTTCCATCCTCCAGTGTCCTGACAACTTCCACCACTATCAAGAAGAGTTGACAGATGTATTGTGAACTCTATGGATGTTTTGATACTGTGCGATTGACTTCTAGAAGTTGCTAGACGTACATGAAACCATGCCTTGATATTCTCAAACAAACCGGACTTGTTGGTGGAGTTTCTCAAAGCCAGCCCTCACAATGCAACATTGCAGACAACGCTTGGCTCGAGTACTGAAGGTTGAAAAGATGCCTCCTTGTGAATCTCTGCATTTTCTTTATGTGCTTGAAATTCTCACCAGTTGTCTTTGAAGTACACCTACCACTAAATGCAAGATTTTCCCAAGTCCTCGAAATCATCTTCTCGTGTGCACCTCATCCCTATGAATCTCCTACCTTTCACTCGGAATAACGCTTGGCATCAGAACACAACGGCACTAGAGGGGCAATCTACGCATTAACTATAAGGGGACAACCTTGCACAAGTCTTCAGTGCATCACCTCCTCCCATGAAACAACAGAACTTGACATGAAAATGGGGAATGGAGCGAGCACATCCGACGAAAATCATTAGTAACTGGCGACAACTCCAGTGATGGAGGATCAACAGCATGCAACGACCAATACTCTCCAGGGGAACTAGGCGTCAAGTGCAACTTTTGCAATGAATGGCTCAGCACTGACAACCCCGACGGCCAACCCAGTGACTGATCCCTCGGTCTTTGCAAACCCTTTGTCCTTTTTTTTGCACAACGGCTCGACACCTGGCATGATGGGAGGCACCGGCCGACAAGCTCGCATCTGCAAAGATCTATACAGATGCTGTCAGGACTTGAGAGCCATAACCCCTATGTTTTCCAACAACTCAAAGAAGCAATGGAGGAGCGGCAGACTTCACGCGAGTGGGAAGTAGTGCTCACTGAGAAAATTATTCATTTTTTTATTGCGCCCCATGTTTGACTAGTGCTTGCTGAACAGTTCAATCATCTGATAGTTCCACTTGCACCGTCTGTTTGTTTTGCGGCTTCAAGCCTATCTAGTCACCGACTCTTTGTTGCAAAGGTAAATTGTGGGGTAGTTTTTTTAGAAAACCCCCTTCGAACTCCTCAGCAAGAGGTGCAAATGCCTGTAGAACAGCTATGAACTTGTCAGGGGTCGAGGTCGGAGTGGTCGCCTCTAGTGGTGTAATATCTTTGCTTCCCCCATCTCCATGTGGAGTGGCCAAGCTTGGGTTTCAAATCACAGATATATTTTGGCCATGTCCAAGGATATCAGCTGGCATTTTACGACTACTGCAAATTCCTTTGCTGCTTCTACCTTTATTGCTCCTTGAAACCGCCGCTACGTTGTGGGTCGCTCAGTTAGAGGTAAGGGTTACTTTCTTCTATCATGATAACATCGACTAATCCACTACTCCAATCTACCCAATGATTGTGCTTGTATAGGAAATTGTGCCTGGAGATGATGTTGTGATCATTTATTGGACAAGTTTCATAGACCGTTACGTCATGCAGATCTCCAGGATCTGCAATCATTCTTTGACATTTTTGTCCTTAAAAAACCCCAAGTTTGGTTTGCAAACCCAGCCTCCAAACCATGTTGTTGCCTCCAAAGCTGTGAGAAGTTCCTCCATCCAGCTGTGATGGCACCGTTCTGCAAATTTTACAACCCCTTGGTTGTACTCGTAGCAGTATTGCCATCCGGTCATCCGCGAGCACTTGTACAACCTTGTGATTGTAGGAATCCTCATCTACGGTGATGTTAGCTGCTTAGATGGGCGATTGTTTGATTTTAAGTTTTTTTCAGCCGTACATGAGCTTCACTATCTACTCCTAACCTTTGTCGTTTCATGGCTCCTGATTTGACTCTCTACAACTTTCCCCTTTTTGGGCCTGTTCTACAATTTCTGAAGAGACAAGTAGCGATGAAGCAAACAGCTAACCAACATTGCAGTAATGAAGTTTTCAGTGTTGGTGATTGCGTCCTTCTAAGCTCCGTGAATATCAAAATCTGTGGACAAGAATTCATAAAACTCATACCCCGATGGCGGGGACCATTTGAGAATGAGAAAATGTAAATTCTTTTCATCACTTGACTTTGCTTGCCTGAAATCATGGTAATCCACCCTATCTTCTATTTTAGCCAGCTCAAGCTTTACAGGAACCCCAACGAGAGTTTCCCTGCTAGAGACATCACCCCCCTGCCTCGTAGAAAAGTGGACGAGGATATGAAGTACGTGACTGAAGACATCCTCAAAAATCAACATCGTGGATGAAGTATCTGGTCAAGTGGCATGGCTACAATTCTGTCACAACAGCTGGGATCCCTACAATATCTTCTAAGACGTTGATCATCTGATCAAAGGCCTTTATTATCATCACCAGTCTATGTATGCTTATGCGCCCGGGCGCCACAACTAAATGGGAGGGGGGAAAGTGATATGTCCCTGAAGTACACAAATTCCTAAACTCCGCAAGTGGGTACTTTTGTCCTTGTATTCATGGCCCATCGTCCGTTGGCCTCAGGATTTTATGCCGTTTGGCTGAGGGTATTTTGGCCACCTGCCCTGACCTTTGGTGGTTTGTCCTCAAAGGTCCTGAAAAATTCCACAAGCGTCGAGAAGGATCAACGTATTACAAACTACATTCATATCTTAAAATTTTTTGGTCAACTTCTTGACGCTGCTAGAAATTTGTAAAACCACGCCTCGATATCATCTGAACTCCAGACTTCTCGGTGAAGGTTTTTGAATCGACCACACACAACATGACGTCGCATGTGTTGCCTGGCTTAATCGCTGAAGACCCAACAAATGCCTCACTGTTATTATAGTGATTGTAAACATGCGCTCAACTTGTTTGTCAATTTGCATCAAAGTATACCTACAGCCAAATAAAAGCCATCCATGTATCCAATTTCCTCACATCGTCTTCTGCACTGCACTTCACTCCTATGAACCACCCATGTTTCCACCAGTGTAACATGCTTGGCTCCAAGATAGCAGGGTACAACAGGTTCCCTTTGAATGCATGGGGAATCTTGGAACCCCCATGAAAACTCTCCACAAACCACCTCCTGAATAATCAAAAATCCCTGTATAAGTTGGTTTGTGCTTGTTGGGTCAAAATAATGACGTCAGCATGTCAACACTGCATGCCATGTGACATCAATTTGCTGTTTTTTGTAAAATAGGAGGGGTACATTATTTGTTTTTTTAAGCCTTAATCCTCATCTGTGTAGAAGTGGAAAGCGGTGGTTTTGTTTTATGTGGCTGGGAAAAATGGTACTTGTTGTTCTGCAATAGGGACAAATTAGGCTTATTCTTTCAAGATGAGGGAGAATCAGGCTCATTCTCCGTGGCAAGAGCTATAGGGTCATTTTGCCCAATCTGAAAAAGGTTTTCAATACAAGATCTTTGTGTGCCGCCATACATCATCTGAAGCCCATACCATCTACAAGCTAGAAAATTGAATTTTGCATCACGCGTATTAACCTACTGTGTTTTGTTTTCATACCCAGGTTTGAGCTCTAAATCAGTGAATAAAATAAGTTTCAGAAAACCCCCTTGTTGTTACGCCAAGCCAAACATGGGTGATTAGCAGGGATGAGGTGCCAAAAATAAGATGATTTGAGGAATTAAGACAGTTGGATAGTTTATGTATAACAGTGGTACATCCCAATACAATTGCAAGTCCCTCAAATCCACAAGTGGAAATTCTGCCCATATGTTCGTGGTTGTCTGCGTGTCAACCTCAGGAGTTTCACGCCGTTTGGCTGAGGGAATTTTGGCCACCTGTCCTGACCTTTGGTGTTTTGCTTCTGAAGGTTCTCACACGTTTGACCAATTTCTAGAAGGGTTGACAGAAGTATTGCAAACCGTGTTGATGTTTTGATACTGTTCAGTTGACTTCTTGACGGTGCTAGTCTTTTATACACCTTGATATTATTGGAACCCCCAAAAGCGATCACTCACGATGCGACGTCGCACACGTTGATCGGCTCAAGCATCCAAGACCATACAGATGCCTCATTGTGTTTTCCTGAAATTGTATGCATGTGCTCGACATGTTTGACACTTGTATTCAAATTGAACTTACCGGTAAACAAAAAAATTCCACTTAACCCAATTCCACGAATCGTCTTCTCTCCTACACGTCATCCATTTCAAACATCCACGTTCTGATTAGCATAACACTTGGTATCAGAGCGCAGTAGCTCTAGAGGGACAGGCAATGTATTAATTATAAGGCATGAACCTCCCATGAGTCTTCAACACATATCCACTGTTCAGAAGTTTGCAGACCTCATAGCAACAACGGTGAATGGAGAAATCAGAGACAAGGAGCAATAACTGGCAAGGAATGAGGCAATATAGGATCAGAAGCATGTGATTAGTAACACTCTCCAGACAAACCAGGCAACAACAACAACTTTGAGGGTGAATGTCATAGAACCGACAAACACGACGGCCAACCCGGTGACGGACCCCTCCGGCTTAGCTAACCCTTTGCCCCCACTATTGCCTGCCGGGTCGACATGTGGCACGACGGGAGACACCGGCCAACATGCTTGCATCAACAAACATATGTACAACAAACTGATAGGGAATCGAGAGCCACAACACTTATCTGCTCCAAAACCTCAATGCGATGATGGAGGAGCTTCTGAATGTGCGCGCAGGGGAAACAGTACTCAAACCCCAAAACTGACCAACACTCCCACAGTTATTCGATCTTGCGAACTACAGAGAACCGACAATGAGGACGTGGCTGATGAGTTTGGAGGTGTACTTCACCACTACCGGGGCCAACAACAATAGAAAGGAGGTTTACCTCGCGGCCTCGCTTTTGTGTGGCACATCTTTGAGTTGGTGGTATGATCTAAGACCATCCAACAGCAGCAGGAGACTGGCAGAGCTGGATCAAGAGCTCATGTGGCTTCTCTCACATTGTCGAGTGCAGGAGTTCTACCTTTCAAGCAGATTTGTATGACGTAGCATGACTCTCTAATTGCACCGGAGAACTCAATGATTTGCACGTGC
Source organism: Penium margaritaceum (assembly GCA_023375785.1). Classification (NCBI taxonomy): domain Eukaryota; kingdom Viridiplantae; phylum Streptophyta; class Zygnematophyceae; order Desmidiales; family Peniaceae; genus Penium; species Penium margaritaceum. The sequence continues at coordinate 37,584 of SZWC01004988.1, forward strand.
CATAATCACACACTTTGCAAAAATGAGCAAGAAGTCTACAGCATAGTGCCAGCTTTAATGCCTGCCTTAGAAGTTGAGCGTGCCAGAGTACATGCGGCATTTCAGCAAAACGTCTCCCCCAAAAAAAAACGTTTTCTACTACGAAAATGGCCTCAAACATGACATATGGTGAGTAATTACCACATTCTCTATTCAAGACAGCCTTCCATGAATGATCCTAGTAGCTCATTGCATCAACAGTACCAAGGACAATGCTTGGATGCAGGAATCCAAAAGATGGGAACACCAAGGCCACAATTTATATCGTGGCCGAGGGAAGTTCTAGTCAATGGAAACCTCATCTTTGATAGAAATTGATGCTGCCAATAAATGTGATAAATGGCTGCACTAGATTTGCAGGAAATGGCAACAACAGGCCATAAGGGGGAGGAATTTGTGAAAGCAAACATCAAGAGTCAAGAAAATTTCAAAGGACTGGAATAGATGGCAGGATGCTCTGTTAGGGACATCTGTGTTGAGAGATTGGCCATCTGGGTCGCTCAAATTACCACAGAGGAGGATTCTTGAGATTGCAAACATCAACGAGAGGTACGAGGATGACCAACCGGCGATAACACTACAGGTACAACCGAGGGACTGTATCATTTGCAGAACAATACTGGCACTACTGGATGGAGGAGCTTCTCACAGTAACAACATGGTTGAGATGCTCATTTTGCAAATCAAAATGGGGTTTTTTAAAGGAAAAAACTGTCGATGGTCAAGTGCGGATCTGTAGACTGAGCAAATTACTTTGACAACAAATCAGAGATCTGCATGATGTAACACTCTATAGAACGTGTCCAATGATTGACCATAAGATCATGCCTGGACAAGATTTCTTGTACTAAATCAGTCTATAGGTAGAATTGTGCAGTAGCCTGCATCACAATTAAAAGCAGAAGAAACTTGCTTCTAATTGAGTGATCCACAAAGCAGTGGTTGTCATGGGAAGCAAAGTACGTGGAAGCAGTAGAGGCTGCAATAGTTACAAACCTCCAGCCAATTTCACTGGACGTGGCCCAAAACTATCTTTGACGCAGAGCACAAGTGTAGTTAATCCACGTGGAGACAAGGGAAGCGGAAGAAGTGGCGGTGGTGGACATAACTACGTTGGCCTTGACACCTGACAATTTTGAATCTGTTGTCATGGAATTTATATCACTTTTCAAAGATTCTGAAGGGGTTTCCCTCCACAAAATGCCTTGAGAGTTACCTCTATTAAAAAGTGTCAACGACCAGATAGACAGGAAGCCAGGCAAGAGACTCATAGTAAAGGGGACCTGCTGGATGAATGACCACAAAGGACTCAAAAGCAGTTGGATGAGATGTTCAGTCACGGGTTCGTCAGGTCTACCACCTCCCACGACTTTGCACCTATACGTTTTGTTAAAAAGAAAACCGGTAAGATTCAGATGTGCGTAGACTATCCAGCGTTGAATGATATCACCATCAAGAACGGCTACCCCCTCCCGTGAGCATAAAAACTCTTATTAACTCTACAAGGCAATAAACTTCATCAAATTTCCTTCACATTGGCTATCATTAGATCTGCGTATCTGATAAGGACATCAAGAAGACGGTGTCCTAAACTAGATACGAGCACTTGAAGTTCATAACAATGCCGTTTGGACTCACCAACGCCCCTGCAACGTTGATGGCTGTAATGGACAACATTGGTGTACAATTATGATTTACAATCATACACCAGAGGAGCATAATGGGTATCTACAAAACATTTTGGAGAGGGAAAAAAAAAAACAAGAAATTCTACTGAAAGATTTCAGATTGTAGGTTTGGTCACCACTCAATCAAGTCTTTGGGCCACATAATCGGCGGTGGATGGACCACTATGGACTCAAAGAAATTGGAGGCCACCATTGATTGGCTGATGTCAACCAAGATTTGGGAAGTAAACGTGTTTTGGGGATTTTGCAAAGTCTACTGTCGGGTTGTAAAGGATTATGTCCAAGAATCAGTGCCTCTCTTTGATTCCATTTGTGAAACCACCGAGTGGAGTTGGGGGAAGAGAAAAGAAGAGGCATTTAAATCTTTCAGAAATCCTCTGACCTTAGCACTAGCCCTATGATTGATGGATCCAACAGTGGAATAAATCATGGCCACCAACGTATCCTATTGTTCAATTGGAGCTGTTGTCCTTCAACACAATGGTGGTGGAGAACAACCAGTGATATGTATGTCATGGAAACCGCACTGACCAGAAATCAACTACGTGATGCACAAGAAAGACGTGATGGTTATGGTGTTACTTAGAATATAGATAATGCATCGCCTACACTGACCATGAAGTATTCACACATCTCACGACTGAGCAAAACATGAGCTACCAAAAGAATTGATGGATAGAGTTTCTTGCGTCAAACTTTGACTATGGCACCGAGTACCGACCTCGAAAACAAAATTGAGCGAGTACTCTCAGTCGCCAACCACACTCAATGACCAACATTAAGACATTTCTTTTCAAACGAGAACCAGACATTATGAGGAGTTTTGCGGGTATGACAAGACTAAGTTTTGGTTCAACAACCCCTACTAGCTGGGTCGATGCACCCGCCAGGTCATCATACCACCAAACAAGGAGTTACGAAAGATGCTAGTGGAGGAGTGCCTTCATTCAGGTCCAGTTGGATACGCTGACAAGGAAAAGATGCTGAAGAAGATTGCGAAGTAAAACCAGTGGGACAAAATGCAAACTGACGTGGGAAACATGAAAAAAAACATGCGGCATTTGTCAGCAACAAAAATCTTCTTTCATATGGCCACCAGGACTACTCCAACCTCTCCCTGTTCGGACGGAACTGTGGGTTGACATCAGCATGGACTTTGTGTCAGGATTGCTTATCACTCCAGAGGACTATGATGCCATCCTTGCAGTGGTGAATTGATTTTTCCAAAATAACATGCTTCATTCAAACAATGACCACCGTTACAGGTGAAAGAACAGCACGTATGTTCCCAAATCAGATGGTGCAACTGCACAGCATGCCACATACCATCATTAGCGACAGAGACGACTGCTTCACTAGCGGTTTTAGGTCAAGTTGATGGCACATTATGGCATTCCAATCCAGTTATCAACAGCAAACCAACGGGAAAATGGAGCGGACCAATGAGAAGCTCAAACAACTCCATTGCACTCTATGCAAGCCACACGACACCCATTGGGCAACAGAATTGCTGATTGCAAAACTCACATACAACTCTGCAACTACCACCGCAATGGATGACATCCCATTTGAGGTAGTTTAGGGCAATCTTCTCACCTCACAGTCAGGAATCTAGAGCCGGAGCAATACTCCAGTGGCTGACATCCACCGATGATACACTTCCAGCATATGCAGGGATAGAAGCCAGACCATTGCAAAGACACAAACGAACATGGAGCAAGAAGTGGAACAACATCGCAATGATGATGCGTTTGGGACCAAAAAGTGCATCCTATGCAGCTTAGCAAACATCAAACTCCATGGAAAAGACTTTGCAAAGCTCAAACCCTGATGTTTGGGCCCAATTGAAGTTGAGCAAAAGCAGACGCTGTATTCAACTTGCCTTTGCCTTCTAGATAGTATGGCAATCCACCCACTTTTTCATGTCAACATGCTCAAGTAGTACCGGGACTCCAGAAATAGCTTTCCTGGACAAGATGCTGCTCCTTTGCCTCCTATCCAAGTGAATGAAGATATGGAGTATGTGATTGGAGAGGTCCTCGGACATTGACGCTGTGGAAAAACAATCAAGTATCTGGTCAAGTGGCATGGCTAGGATGCCGCGCATAACAGCTGAAAGCTCTACGTCAACCTCCGAGATGCCGATCATCCAATGGATGGCCATTACAGGCGTCACCAGCCTACATCTGTTACTGCGTGGAGACGTTGTTCTAAAATAGGGATAACTGTTACATCCCAGACGTACACAAGTTTCTAAACCCTGAGAGTGGGTACTTCTGTCCTTACAATCATGGCCCACCACACATTGACCTCAGGATTTTTACGCCATCCGTTCGAAGGCATTTTGACCACCTGCCCCAACCTTCAATATATTGCTCCTGAAGGTTTTGACACCTTTGAAAACTTTCCTGAAGGTTTAACAAAGGTATAAAAAACCGTATCAACGTTTTGACACTATTTGTTTGACTTCTTGACGACGCAACACTTTCATACCCATACCTTGATATCCTCAAATCCCCCCAACTTCTTGGTGGAGTTTCTTGAAAAAACCAATCACAACATGGCATCTCACGCATCCATTGGCCCAAGAGTCCAACTTTCAACATGTACCTCATTGTGTTTCTTGCCATTGCACATATGTGCACGACATGTCCTACACTTTTCGTCCACATACACTCTCTACTAAACACACATTAGCCAACTTTCCCAATTCCTCAAATTGTCTTGTGTCATGATGTCACACTTGTGAACCATCCATGTTCCGATCTGTGTAGGAAGTAGTAGGTGTACGCCGATGAATAATGTGCAACATGTCAGGCAAATTAAAAAAACATCAAGAAACAAAATGAGGCATATGTTGGGTCTTGGACACTTGATTTAGGTGACGCGTGTGCCGCCATGTTGGGAGTGGTGAATTTGAGGAAACTTGATAAAACGTCGGGTGGTTTTGACAGTATCAAGTTGTGGATTGATAAATGTCTAGCGCCATCAAGAAGTCAAACAAATAGTATCAAAACATACACACTGTTCAAGAAACTTTTGGAGAAAATTATGTAATGTGTCTCAACCTTCTAGAACGGAACACCGGAGGTAGGGGTGGGCGGCCAGTTTCCCTTGGCCGGACAACGTAAAAACCTTAGGGTCGACATGCAGTGGGCCACACATGCAAGGATATAAAAACCAAAGGAAGGAGTTTAGAGACCTGTACACGTCTAGGACGTATCACCTTCCGCCCTTTTAGCTGCGATGTCTTGGTGCATTAGCACACTTAGGCCTGTGATGCTTTTCACAGCCTTTCATAAGATGATGGACGTTTTGGAGGTTATCATAGGGCTCACAGCTGTTGTGGATGATTTTGTAACTGTGCCACTTTACCAGATACTTGGTCGGTCTTCCATGGTGTTGGTGTGTGAGGACATCCTCGGTCACGTACGTTGTATTTCTGCCCACTTGGATAGGAGGTAGAGGAGCATTATGTCTCCAGGAAAAGTTCTCACTTGGATCACGGTAGTGATTGAGCTTGCTGATGTGGAAGACCGGAGGGATTGTCATGCCATCCAGTGAGCAAAGTCAAGCCACAACCAAAGTTTCTATTCACTTGATCTCAAACCGGCCCAACCATCAGTGTTTCAGCTTCCACACAACTTGATGTTTGCTGGGCTGACTAGGACTTCATCACAAGCGCTAAACATGTCGTTGCTGGATTTCAGCCTGCTGCTTGCTTCATCGCTCCTTGCATATCCTCTTTTTCCCTGATGCTAGAGTGGTCCCGTCTTCGGATGTCAACCGTGGGAGTATTGCTGTGGCTTTGTTTTCCTACCAGTGTTATGGGAAGTTGACCAAAAACCACTTCAAACAAAAACATTTCCATTGCGTTGGAAGCCACCAAGTTGTCTCTGAATTTGGCAGTTGTTAACTTTACTGCCCAATTAGTGCCGTGAGTCTAAAGTGCAGAGGAGGCCTTCAATTGTCTGATTGCTCCACTTGATTTACCAATTGTGTTAGGATGGAACACCGTTCACAGTGGGATCTGTCTACCAGTAAGTGTCGTCAGTTTGTGCCAAAAATGGCTAGTGGAGGAGCCACCTCTCCTACTGATGATGGTTCATGGAATTCCCTGTAGCTGTATGATTTGACTTGGATCATTTTGCTTTGTTTATTCTATGGTGAGGGCGGTCATTGTTGGGATAAATTTGGAAATGTTTGAAAATGTTTCCACCACCACAAGGATAGCGTCATATCCAGAGTAACAATGAGTCTTGTCATGAAGTCCATGCTGATGAAAACCCACGGCTCCACTAGAACAGGGAGTGGTTGGAGTAGTCTCCGTGATATTTTTGTTAGTTGTGCGATGAGATTTTTGTTAGTGACAGGTGCCGCACAATTTGTAGAATAATGCCACATTGATCTGACTTTTATTCCACCTGTAACATTGTGTAAACATATTTAGTGTCTTGTCCTCACTGAAGTGTCCACCTGGACCGCTTCCATGGCATTCCTTGAATAGAATCTGTCACAACTCCTCTTTGATGGCATAAAAACTTGGTGAGTGAATCACCATCATTAATACGGATCATCAAACCAGAACTTGGTTCTTTTGTACCGGGTGTACTCCTCATAATTCTAAGCACACAGCATTGCAAGGTATGGGTCTCGTTGAACAAGTGACGTGTCAATCTTTGCAATCAAGATCGGTCACCAACTTAGAGCATCCGTTGGATTGTTGTTTTTCCAGGTTGGTACTCAATGTCGTAGTTGGAGTTGAGGAACTCCATCTATTGAGTTTGTCGATGGTTCAGATTTGGCTACGCCTTTACATTCTTGAGGGCATAATGGTCAATGTGGACAATGCATTGTCGGAATTATAGAATGCACTGCCACGTCTTAAACGTGTGCACCAGCACCAGCATCTCCTTCTCATGCACTGAGTAGTTTAGTTCCGTTCCTCTTAGGTTTTGTGACATGTAGGCAACAGGTTGTTGTCCACCACCGTTATCCTGGAGGAGAGCAACTCCAATTTCTCAATAAGACATGGCAATGGACATGATGTAATCCACCATTGGATCTGCTAATTTGAGGGCTGACGCCGAGGTCATATCATTTCTTGAAGGGAAATGCATCTTGTTCAATGACCCCCCAACTCCACTCTGTAGTTCAACAAGTGAGATTGGAGAGAGGTGCTGAAACTCGAGATTAGCCTAATATAAATTGATGGCAGTAATTAGATTATCCCAAAACATATGTACATCCTGAACGTTGGTCGGCGTCGGCCAGTCAGCAACCACCTCCACTTTCTTTGGTTCCATGGTGATCCATCTGCCGCAAATGATGTGACCCAAAAACTCAATAAAACGGCAATCAAAGTCACAATTTGAGAGTTTTCCAAAGAGTTTATCTTTGTTTAAAATGTTGCAATATTTTGTTATATGTCCATTGTGCTCCTTTGAATTGTGGCTTTACATTTGGATGTTGTAGAGAAACTCGACGATGAAGTCATCAAGGTACCGCAAAAGAATGGTGTTCATAGCCACCATAGATGTTGTAAGGACATTTGTTAGTCCAGATGGCATGACCATGACCTCAAAGTACCCATAACGGGTGAAGAACACGGTCTTCTTGATGTTTTATCAGATATGTGGATCTGATGATAGCCTTTATGTAGTTCAATTGTGGTGAAAATTCATGTCCTGCGGTGTTTGTCAGAAAACATCAGCTATTTGCGAAAGGGGGTCTTGGTTCTTGGTGCTGATGCATTTCAACGCTAGGTAATCCACGCAAATCCACATCTTGCTTGTTTTTATTTGAAACAAAGTACAGGTGGCGTGTAAGGTGACGTAGATGGGTTCATGAATCCGTGAATTAGCATCTCATCTAGCTGCTTTTGGAGCATTGTCAGCTCGTGATCGCTCATCCAATAGGTTTCCTTGACCTCTGGTCTGTTGCTCAGCTTCAGGTCTATCTGGTGATTGATGCTGCATTGGGGAGGTATCTCTCAAGGCAGTTCATCAGGAAATAATACTTCAAACTCATCAACAAGGAATTCAAACTCCTCCAGAATAGCAAAAAAATTGTCAGGTGTTGAGGTCAGTGTTCTTGTCCCTATGACTGCAACCTCTTTTGCTTCCCCTATTTCCTTGTGGATGAGCCACATTTGTGCTTTGTCTCATAGGTATCATTAGGCCTCCTCTAGAAATATCGGCTGAAGTGTTAAGACTTTTGTAACTTCCTCTGTTGCTTCCACCTCTTCTTCTTTCCGTAACTGGTGATGTGTCGTTGGTCGCTCACTCATAGACAGGTGTTTCCCTTTACCATAATGATGAAATAGAATACTTTGCTGCTCAAGTCTACCTACAGATTGTGCCAGTACAAAAAATCTTATCCAAAGATGATTGTGTGGTTGCTCATTGGTCAAGTTCTCCAAACCGCTACATCGTGCAGGCTTCCGATTTTCAATTCGAGTAGTATGCCATGTCTACAGATTTGCACTTGTCCATTGGCAGTCTTTTGTTCAAACGTCCTGTCGTTGATTTGCAAACTCCGTTTCTGAACCACATCGTTGCTTAAGGATCTGTGAGAAGCTCCTCCATTTGGTAGTACCAGTTTCATACTGTGACATATACAACACTCTGGTTGGCCATCCTCGTACCCCTTGTCACACCCTAGTCTTCGGCGACGTGAGCCGTTCAGATGGATGATCGGTCAGTCAGATTTTTCTGACCAGATAGGAGGTCTAGCGCCTTCTCTTACCCTTGTGCTATTTCCCAACTCCATTTTCTCTTTGCAACTTTCCCACCTTTTTGGCCTATTTTTGCCATCCCCGACCATCACATAAGATATGTCCCAGCTTCCTGCAATTCCAATACAGCCGTTGATTGAATTTATAAAAGACATCAGTCTCCATCGGAGACGAGACTTTTTTCCACTGTGACTCTCCTCCGCCATGTGATGGATTGTGGTCTTAGGGTCACCAGCTGTTGGATTCCTCCATCCGAGTGTTGTAGTCGGCACTGTCAATGCAATCAACTTCTATAATTATTCATACAAGGTCGTATTGGATGCCAAGTATGGAAATTGCTTGCCTGTTTTTGTTCTTGAGGCCATTGCTGTAGTAAAAAGAGAGTGACACAGGGACAAGGTCACTGCTGGTAATGATTCTGCAGAGAAGCTACCCATTCTATGCCATAATAGACTGCTCACTCAAGCATTGAACATTGTACTGTGTGTCAGACTTTGCTCTGATTTTCCCAAGGTGTGCAATTATTGCGTGTGCGAAGTCCATCCAGTTTTCTGGTGGAGTCAGCAAGACATGCCACGTCGGATTGATATGCTTGGGAGGTAGATTGCGTACGTTCGACGATGTAAGAGGGGTTGCATGAACTGTTGATCTAGTTGTGCCGATCTCCCCTTGCTTTTGGATGGCCTTTGCGTTGGACCACCAACTCAAAGCAGTGCGACACAAAAGCGAGGCCGTGAAGTCCTTTTTTTTTTCTTTTCTGCTGGTGACTCCAGTAACAGTTAGACACATCCAATCCATTGGTCCTTTGAAATTTGCAGGATAAAATAGCTAAGGAAATACCAGCAAAATTTAAGACTCGCCCAACGGTGGGATACTTCTCTAAGTGAGAATTTCTTTAAGCATGTCCGCATTTGGAACCACGTTGAGTTTTTGGAGCAGATGGGTGATGAGGCTGTCAATTCCAGACGGCTTCAGGTACATGTCTTCATTAATGGAAGCCTGTAAGCTGATGCCTTCCATTTTCTGAGTGTTTTCCTGATGGGAAAAATCAGCAGCAAAGGGTTCCCTGAGCCTATGGGGACCGTCATAGGATGGGCTGTCGGGGACATCGGTGCTGCACCATTCGTTGCAAAAGTTGCCGCTACTGCCTTGTTTTCCTGGAGAGTCCCGTTTACAGTGTGCTGCTGATCCTCCATTGCCATGGTCTCTTTTAGTTAATGCTTCTTGTCTCCGGTTGTGCTTGCTCCATTCACCATCGTCTTCTTGAGGTATACAAGTTTTTGAATTGTTGGAGATGCACTGAAGATTTGCACGAGGTTATCGCCTCATAGTTAATGCATTGGCTGCAACTCCAGTGCCGTTGCCCTCTGATAGGAAGTGTTACACTGAGTGGCACTTGGATGGTTCACTGGGATGAGGTGCAGAGGAGAAGACAGTTTTAGGAATTGAGAAATTTGGAAAACATGTATTCAGCAGTAGGTCTACCCTGATGAAAAGCTTGAAACATGTTTAATGCATCCATACAATAGTGACAAACATGATGAGGCAAATGTTTGGTCTTGGCCGTCTTGAGTCAAGGAATGCATGCGACGCCGTGTCATGAGTGGTCCTTTCAAAACCTCCATCAAGGATTCAGGGTTTTGAGGATATTGATGTGTGGCTTTAATATTTTATACCATTGTTGAGAAGTAGATCGAAAAATATCCAAACATCAATATAGTTTGTGAAAATCTTGTCGACCATTCTACAAAGTGGTTGCATGTTTCAGAACCTTTGGGACTGGAATACAGGACGTCTGGGACGGTGGCCAAAATCCACTTGGCCAGACGGCAGAAAAATCCTGAGTCACCTATATCATTCAATGGAGTGAAGCAGTACCTGTGATGCCAATCTTAGTCATGGCTATCCCCATGGAGCTAGGGGAAGGGAGTAAGATAGCTACATTACAAACCAAAAAATGAACAGCTGAATGGGTCTCATCACCTCAGAAGTTTGTGGCTAGTTCCAAAACGTTTGCACCTATTCTTGAGGAGTTCCAAGGAACATTTATAGATTTATTTCCCCAAGAATGAGCTCTGCAACATACCATAAAAACAAAATTGACAAGAATATGGGAATTGACAGGACCTTTTAGGTGAGGGCTCACGAACTGACCAAGCTGAAAAAAGAAAACAGGTAAACAAGGTGCTCGGTCAGGGGTTCACGAGTCCATCCACATCACTATATGCAGGTCTGGTGTTCTTGTGAAAAAAGGGCTGAAATTTGAATGTACGTGGATGAAATGCATTGAAAAAAATTACCATGAAGGAGCTATCTTGAATAAACTTCAATAACGTTCACAATAAATGGCCTATGAAGTGGCTATCATTACATCCATGTTTCTGAATGGAGATTGAGAAGATGGTGTTCCGCACATGCTACATACATTTTTGGCTGGAGTCTATGCTCCTCACAGTCACAAATGTATAAGCAACATTAATGATGGCTGTGAAGAATAATCTTTGGTCACAACTTGGCAACTTGGTTTCTGTACATATGCATTACATCCTGGTGTATAGTGCCACACTGGAGGGGCTTAATGAACATCTTCAAAATGTCTCCTAGTTCCACATAAAGATAAATTCTACAAAGAAAAAGAGGAAGTGCACCCTTTTTCTTTGTTAAAAGAAGTGTTCAGGCCATATCCTTGCCGGGACACAAATGATGATGGACATGAAGATATTGAGGGCAGTATTCAGTGGTCCATGCCCACAAATGCTCACGATGTTCAAGCGTTAAAACATAGAGTGGAGTTGGGGGATAGGGAACAAGCAGCATCAAATTTGAAGAAATGATTTTGCCATGACACAAGCCTAACAATTGGGAAATGTAACTGTGGATTCCTCCATCTGAGAAATCCAACTGTGGATTTCGCAGTTTCTAACTGTGGATTTCTCAATCAGGAATGTTGATAACCATGATGGTTATCAACATTCCTGATTGAGAAATTGGATCCATTCTCCTCCAAGAAAGCAGTGGTGGAGAACAACCAGTTGTGTAGATGCCAGGAAAAGTAATTGGGCCAGAGCTAAGTTATGCGGTGAACAGAATGGGGATATCAACAGTTTTGTCCTAAATATGCAGGTCCTACTTGGAATGTTGTGCACGTGTCAAACATTTATTAATACACACCAAATACTTGAAGTCTCACCCAGTTCTTACTAATTATAAAAATCAATGGATGGAGTTCCACAAGTCAACTTCGACCACGCCATCAACTAATGACCTGAAAAGTGAGTTTAGCGGATGCTCCAACTCAAAGAGCGGATCTTATGGTCGAGATAAGCATGCTACTCATGGAATGAGTCCCATATTTTGCATGGCTGTTTCAAGGATATGCAAGGATATGACAACACACAATATTTTTTTTTATGAATCATACAGGAAACAACAATTTACTCGCTAGGTCGTTATGTCACCTAACAAAAAATGGTAATGTATGCTATTGGAGGAGTGCCATGATACTGGTCCAGGTGGATGCTTTGGTGCAGAGAGAAGCACTTATGGTAGGATCAGATACAAAACAACACTGCAAACTACTACAAGACATGGGACGTGTGTCAAACACACAAGTCAAGAAAAACCAAACTTCCAGGTTTGCCCATGACTCTTAGGATATCAATAGTGAACCACTATTCATATCCTAAGAGTCATGGGCAAAAATCTGCAAGGAATTCATAACGGGTTAAGTCGTCACACCAGAGTGGTTTGAAGCAATGCTAGTGGTGGCTAATCAGTTCTTCAAGATGTCACACTTTCGCTTGTCTGTCACAAATTTCACCAGCAAATGAGGATTATGTTCCATCCATGAGTTCCGGATGAATGTGCCTTCTCCAACACATGTACAATAGGAAAATCATAAGAGTCACTGAAGTGTGCTGGTCCACCCATTGGGAGCTGTATGAAAGCTGCCATGGAATGCTAGAGACTTGCTGGGACACTGTGTGTGTGTGTGTGTGTGTGTGTGTGTGTGTGTATGTGTGTGTGTGTGTGTGTGTGTGTGTGTGTGTGTGTATGTGTTTCCCTTCTTTTAAGCCTCAAGGATTTTCTAAATATTCTGAATATGCATATCAATTATATGGTTTTGCATTTTGTGTCCAATGATCACTTCTGGACTAGTGCATGTACATAATTGTTATTCCCAGCTCAATATTTTCCATCCAAAGGATCATTAGGTTCTACATTTAAGTGTGTGTATCATGAGTTACGCCCAATAAAGTATTTTGGGGCAGAATAGGGCAAACTGACCTGCTGCGGCGTGCAGCCTGACCGGCAACCGCTGGAGCTATTCATCCTTTGTGATTTTCAGTTTCTGTTTCTCTCTCAAATTTGAAGATAAAAGTTTTTATGAAAATGTGCACATCAGTTATAGCTTTATCCTTGATTTTCTTGCACCTCCCTTGTATGCTAGTGGATTTGCTGACTTTGGCAATGTTTCCATGTCAGCAGCAGCAACACTAGGAAGTGTCCAGGCCATTCCTCAACTAAGGAGGCTGCAAAGTTGTTTCTGAGCTTGGAAGCTGGTAGCTTAACCGCCCAGTCAGTGCAATGTGGAATGCACAGAGTTTTGGATAATTGTTTGAGCATCTGATTGGAATTCTAAGTCTGCACTTCATTTTGAGGATGAAAGGCCATTGATAGTTCCATACCCATGTTGTAGCGAGTCATCCGCTTTGCTTAAATCTGCCAGTGAACCTTCCATTTTGTTTTCTTGTGATGGAGATAGAATGTCATGTAGTTGGATGATGTTGTGGAGGAACAGTCATGCTGTTCCCTTGACTGTGACCATGGTTGTTGGTTGCGGAGATGTGTGACATCTTCAACAACCTGTCTCTCACCACAAGGATCACATCAAAATTCTTCAATGTGACAGTAAAATCCATCAGGAGGTCCATGAGTTGGATACCCGTTGTGGTTGAAGTAAACCTGGGGGTCTGGTTTGTCTCAACTTATGGCCTTAACACACATTGTACGTGTTGTATTAGTTTGTGTCACCGGTTTGCAGATCATCCCAACGTAGTTCTTTGATTCTTTTCTCACATCTTGGCCTTGCCAAAGTGTTCACCTTCAAAAGACTAGTGTTCACTGGTCTTTTGACACTCTTATGGCATGGGAAATGGCTCATTTCTAGGTGGCACATTGACCTCGGGAGTGAATCAATATTGTCAATATGGTTTTTCAAACCAGGGGAAAAACTGTGTGTGCCAACCTTGGCCATCAGAATTGGTCCCAGAATCACACATCCGCTGGATTTGTTTTTCAAGTTCTATTTTTTTTTTTTTTGTCAAAGTTGTACTCGAGGAAATCCATCCCGTCAGTTTGCCAATGGCTCAGATTTGGCTGAGCCTCTAGGTACTTCAGTGCATGGTGATTGGTGCGGAAAACACATAACTTGCGTTCCAGATATCACTGCTGCATCTTGAACGTGTCCAAGACTGCAAAAATTGCCTTATTCTGCATTATGTAATTCAGTTCTGGTTTTAACAACTCTCTTGACATATACACATCTGGTTGTTTCCCACCAAATATGTTTTGATGGAGAACAACTATGATTGATTTCCTGTTGGATCTTCCAATTGTAAGGCTGATGCCAAGGTCAGAGCGATTCTCAAAGAGTTAAGGCTTCTTTTTTGCTGTGATCCAAACTCCAATTGGTGTTTCTAAGAGTGAGATCAGAGAGAGGCGTTGACACTCCGGTGTCCTTCTGTATGGACTGATGGTAGTAGCTGCATTATTCCAAAGATACTTGGACACCACGAACATAGCAATGGTAGAAGTTGTAGGATCCCGAGAATACATGGATGTCCCAGGTGCTGGTGGGCTATTTCCAATCAGTGACTACATCCACTTTCTTTGGGTCCATCGTGATCCATCCTCCGCCAATGATGTGGTCAAGAAATCTGATCAAAAAGCAACCAAAGCCACACTTTAATAATGGTACTTAGATTTTCTACCATTGTAAAGTCCTAATGAATTTTCTGAGATGTCGAGCGTGTCCTCCGGCATGCAGTAGCACACTGGAAAGTCATCATAATACAAAATGTATTCTTCATTGAGGTACGGCCTGAAAACATTGTCTTTTGTCACCACCAATAGTGGTGGGGTACTTTTGAGTCCAAACGTCATAAGCATCAACTTAAGGTGCCTGTAACAGGTGCGGAATACCGTTATCTTGTGTCCTTTTGATGTAAAAGAATATGATGATAGCTGCTTTGGTGAGAGTTCTTCCTCCTTGATGTTGGTAAAAACGTTCATCTGCGTGCAGAAATGATTAGCAGTTTTTCAGAATAATGACACTTAACGCAATGTCGTACATGAATATCCATACTTTTCCGGTCTTCTTTTTGACAAAAAGCACCATAGTGGCGCATGGTGATGTGGATGGCTTGATCAATTCATGCCTAGGCATGTTTTCCAAGTATTCTTTCAGCTTGGCCTCTTTGTGGATGTGCTTCTAACAGGTCTCCTTTACCATTGGTCTTCTTCCCAGATTCATATATATTTGGTGATAGACATTACATCGCGGGGATTAGTTTTGGGAATGTTTATCTTGAAAACCCAAAACAAATCCTAGATGACTTATGAAAACTCCAGTGCAGCACCTTCCGACTTGAACGGTGTTGCAGCCAATACGGCTGTTGGGTTTTTTTCTTCTGCTGTTGTTATATTTCTGACATTTCTTGGCTCCACATAGGCTAGCCACATCTAAGCAACACGTCGCAGGTACTGCTTAGCCACATCAAGCAGTTTTAGCATCATACGTTAGAATGTCATACTTTGGCTGTTTCAACCTCTTCTGCAGCTTCATCCTAGGCTAATCCATACAATCATGGTTGTGTCATAAGTTAGTCCATCATCGATATGTTTCACTTTCTGCCATTTATGTCAATGTAAACTGCTCCACTGGACCGATGAACTTGCAGGCTTTGCCTCTACAGAAAATCCTGCCCAACAATCACTTTTTGGTTGCTTATTGAGAAATCCATCCAGACCGTTACATCTTGCAACTCTCTACTTTGCAGTCAAACTGGTTCACAAAGATGCAGGTTTGTTGAGAGTTTTCCCTTCAAAAACCCTGGATTGGTTTGCAGAACCAGCTTCTGAGCCGTCCTATTTCTGACAAAACTTTGAGAAGCTCCTTTATCAGTAGTGCAGGCATCGTGCTACAACCTTTGCAACCCCTCGTTTGCACTTGTAGCAATATCACTGGTTGGTCATCATCAAGAACCCTCTTCTGCATTATTGAAAGTTGTCCAGATGGGCAATCAGTGAGCATTCTGTTTCCATACCAAACAGGAGGTTTGCGCCAACCCCTTCCCTTTTCCGATTCTTGAATCCTTTGATTTTCTCTGGGGCCTCCCTCTCTCTTTTGCCTCTTGCTATTTATGACAATCATGCAAGATATGACATGGCCTATTACAGTTTCATAATTCTCTTCAGCCATGACATTTGGCGCAATTGTTTCACTTAATGGATCAGAAACAACTCCCTGGTGTCCTTTGGCCAAGAATTTCATGCTGACACAAACGCATGTTACCTATCACCATCACACACAGCAACCTTGAAATGATCTGTGACTGATCCACCTCCTTTTGTAGCCATTTTGAATTGATGCGGCCTTTCTGCCATGGTATGATTGAAGGATTTCCTTGTCTCAAAGTAACTTCCTGTTCTCAAATACAAGTCAGCAACTTCCATGGAAGCTCACAATGGAACATCTGCTCCAATACCACATTTTGTGACGTAGGATATTGATATTCCATCAGAGAATTTCTTTCAAGTGTTGAGTATACCAGTTACAAATGAACAGATGTTCACAAAGCTCAAGACAGGAACCAGTTTCTCTTCTAGAGACATTCAAGAGCTTCACCCAGTAGAAACAGAGAGAAGAATGATAAATTGAGAAGTAAAAAGGACCCTACGTATAAGATTGAAGAAAGCTACAAACAAATATGTACAAAATAGTGTTTTGGTACTCCTGTCTTGACTTGTTCAGTGCGCCAAGTGCAATCTTCCTTGATAGCACAAGTTTTCCCACTGTTCCTTGCCGTCAGCAGCTGGCATGTTTTTCCTGGCCTGCTGACCGGTTGAGTACTGCTGTAGCTGGCGGATTTTTAGACTGTGGAGCCCTTACTTCTGGTACTGCTGTTTCTTCCACGTCAGCAGTTGGGGGATCTCAATTCATCCAGTTGTCCCGGGAGTCTGGTCTAACTAGTGCAATATTATGGAGAACTTGTACTGCTTGTACCAGTATTTTTTGCATAATTAAAGTAAACAAAGAACCTGTGGCTGGTAATGGGTGGCAGAGGGATGAGCGTCTCTGTCTAATGCCGGAGCCAGTCACTGGGTAGGGAAGGGGCAGAGGAAAGGAATAGAATAGGTGCATCTGAAGGTCAGGGGAGGCATAACTTCCATGGCCCTCGGCTGATTTTATGCTATTGAAACCCATTGATACACAGAAAACTACTTTTGAAACATCAGACACCACATTCCACACCTCATACACCCACACAAGGTTGTAAGGCTGCAATTACAGAAATAGAAGCGGTGCAGTATTCATCGACAGAAAGATCATTGCTTTTCAGTCTTCCTTTACAAAGCTCCCCACCTCTTCAGCTCCTGCCACTCAACATTGTGTCACATTGGAAGCCGTATGTGAAACAGAATACAATTCAACTTTTTGACATTTCACCGAAGCATGGTCTGGTCCCGGGTCATGTTGGCAAGGCCGTGTCATGGAGGTTCTGTGTTCCCTAGTGAATTCACCATGGGTTCATTGTGTTATCCCCTCTCTTTATTCTTTGTCCATTTTGGTGAGATATGGTAAACTGTTTCAATTGTAGAAACAGAAGCATATGTGCATACAACTCTAGGTCCATGAGAATCCTAGGAATATGATGTGATAAAAGAAAGAATAATGTTGACCATGGACCATGTGATATTTGTTTCTTCCCTAACATAACGCATTTGAAACCTTCAGTGCAATTCATTGATATTTCTCTACATTAGACTAGAACTTCAGCAAGGTGGGGTTCTGAATCACATAGTGTAGTCTTCATTATGGAAATCATCATCACTCTTGTTTAGGTACATCCCTATTCTGAATGAACACAATTTTTCAGGCCTCGACCCGGTGCATTAGGCAAGTAGTTTAAACCTTGATTCAGTATAATCGAGGCTAAATTCTGTTGGTTACATTCTGTTGTGGGCCATTCGGAGAACAAAAAAAGTAATTTTTTGGTTTGCACTCTTTTTGGTCCAATTTCAAAATCA
Organism: Penium margaritaceum; assembly: GCA_023375785.1. Lineage (NCBI taxonomy): Eukaryota > Viridiplantae > Streptophyta > Zygnematophyceae > Desmidiales > Peniaceae > Penium > Penium margaritaceum. Next base: position 55,359 of record SZWC01004988.1, read on the forward strand.
TTCCATTGGTGTATCTATCTTGATTTAGTACGTTTTGTGAATTGGCTCTCAATGCAAAATCCTCTTCCTCTACAAAATCCTAGCCCCC
>SZWC01004988.1:64031-78727 GCA_023375785.1 Penium margaritaceum
GGGGGGATATGTCCTTCTTGACCGTTGCTACCTGCCACTTAAGCGTCGGGTCACCCATTTGCACACGCAGAATTCATATCAGGCGTGAAGACTGAATTCTGATCATGCATCCTCTCCTATTTTACAGACATTGCATAATGTTTCAGAAAGTAGATAAGTGGGCTTGATTGTATGAAACCTTATGCAAAGGTGATTTGAAGCAGAAATCATATACATTTCAAACAAATGTTTTAGGGCATCCAGTTCTTAAGAAAGTTCAGACAAATTCTTGTATTCATGTACATAGAATTTACTGTGTACATCATTGTAGCAAGCAATTCATATGGAACATAATCAATTCTCCATTAACTTTTCTCCAAAGGATCCTCGCCATATGTTTCATTCTTGTACACTCATTATCGAGTCTGTGGATTTAGGGTGACTGGGCATAGATGCAATATGATACCACTGCCTAATATGTACATGTCCCTGATTACAAAAATGGCTTCAAGTGAAGCATTGGATTGCCTTACTAACTTCTTTGTGATGAAGTCCTGGAGGCAGCCCAAATGTGGATATCTGGCTCCCATGTGTGCCAACCTGGTGCACAGAAAACCTTCTGGAGTTGGCAAAAACCAGACCCATGAGGAATTTAAACACATACTCCGAATTCAAACATGTTTGTTGTGCTCCTTACCGTGAGATTCATTAAACAGACTTCTCCACTAACAACTGTGGAGGACTTAGATGCATGATCTGAATTAAAATATTTATTCCTTGCCATTTTTCATGCAAGATTGAGCTTTGAATTGCTGGATTTGGTTGAGTCTCAAGCAATGTTCAAGTTTTGGTGCAGCATAATCTGGCACACGCTGGCTGCGGCAGGGTGATTTGCCACCAGTGATCCAATCTTGACTGCACTTTTGACTCCACCAAGCTTTGAAGGCACCCATGGCAAAAAGGAGGGACCAAAGGAGGTCTCCTCATGCAGGAGGAACCTTATCTTCATTTCTAGGCAGCGAAATGCTCTTTGGGGTGTCATGAAGTACTTCCCCTGGCCTAGCATCTATGGCATGGTTTCTTCCACCATGGGTTACTTTGACGGCCATAACAGTGGCAAGACTGGCCCAATTTTAGCGTCCTTTGGTGCATAGTGGGAGGATACATATTCAACGCTCTCAGAAGGTTTTCAAAAACTATTTTTCAAAGCTAGATGCCTACTATTGGTAGACTTATTTCATCTATTGATGATTCACGTACAATCTTGTGGCATGATTGGTCACCCAATATCTATACACTGATACAACACATGCCACTCACGCATGCAAGAAAGCTTCAACTGTTTTCAAACCGCAAGTTTGCACTTCACTTGTCACCAACCTGCCATTTTTGCATGTATACTCATCCATTTGTGACAATTACATGTGTTTTCTCCACATCCTCTAAAGTACCTGTTTTTTTAACGAAATGAATTTAAAATTTACCTATACAAATAGCAATTAACAAATGATGGGCCGGGCCCAGCCGGCTGGGTATCTGGTTGATGGGACCGGTCAACCATGTCTTGACCTCTGTTCTCTAATTTTCTTGGATTTTTTTTTCTCTCATCTGTCATGCCGTCAGTCAGACCACCACCCGGCATCCCTCTCATACTGGTGAATTTTACCAAACTAAACACCAAGACCATGTTCATCCTGTCATGTCTGACCTGCAGGACTTTTCTGAGTCCGAGGTGATGACCTCTGGGCCAATTTTTCTCAAACTGTTTTCTTCACATTCTGCTTCCCTACCTGTTCTCTTCCCCTACATCTGTTCTGGCATGAACAGATGTAGGTAAATGATGCCTGAATATGGGCCACTGAGGGGAAGAAAAATGGAAAACGGGCAGGTAGCAGCCACTTTTGTGTTTATTCCTGGAAGGAGAACTTATGATTCCCCAATTAGCATGAAAATGTCTCCTTAGGTCCCTGTTCTACACCCGCAGTTTAATACATTAGCAGACTCATAATGTGAAGAAGTTTGAAGGAATCTTTTAACTGATCACATTCACTGGTTTATTTTTTTCTTTGCACACATCCACACAAAGAAAGTGTACTAGTGTACAATTGTGGGATGACTGGTCTTGAGAAGGAGCCTTACTGTTGACCTGGAAGTGAGGTTACTCGTGGTTGGTGCCGTTATTTGTGATAGGTGAAATCTTCCTGTTTGATAGGGGAAATTTTCGTTGTTTAGAAGGTGTATTTGGCATGAAAAGGGCACTTAAAATATATTGTTTGGTATTTCTTTAAGTAAAATTGTGTTTTTTGGACCAGTGATAACCCAAGAGAGTGAAAAACTGCACACTGAAACTGGGAGCACCAGATTGAATCTTCCACTTCAAGAGCTTCTATCCCATGGATGGAGAGGTTCACGGGTTGTCTGTCCTTTTGGCCACCGGAATGGGTGGACATTCTGCTGTTTTCCGTGCTCACCTGCAGTGCTCCAAGGTCGATGTGAGAGCACGCAAAGGTGTGAGGGTGGATGGTTCTTGCTATAGTGGAGTGAGCTCAGCTGCTTCTAATTGATTTGTACATCCTTAGTCTGTGGATTACATGGTGCCTCATCTTTATTGTTGAGCAGATCAGCTGCTCCTCCATGTGTAACGTGATCCTGCTTAAGGACGTGAAATAGTGTGGCTGTGACACGTGAGGTAGAATACCAATCTGCTGTCGGTGTAACAACCCGGACTGCTTGCGCTGGCTGCTGGCACACACTGGCACGACCAAGTATTAGCTTCTTGATCCCCCCCCAGTATGGTCCTCTTTCGTTGCTGGAATTCTTCCTGCTTCAGCTGAATCTTTGCAATACCTCGTGCACGCAGACTCATCACCTCCAATGATGCGGATCTGGCCAAGTCTGCCAGGCCCTTGCCCTTGTCATCTGTTGGTGCCATGTGTGATTCTCATGTAATATGCCCATAATGGAGTTGCTGCAGAATTTTCCCCGCCCCAGTGGGCATGAGAAATGAGATTGTGTCCATTTTAAGCCAGAAATGTGGGTTTCAATGCCAGAAAAAAATTGACAGTATTTCTCTTGCTCTACTGGACAAGGGAAATATGACGATGAGTGCTTAAGAAGATGACCCCCCCAAGCCCTCCAGTTGAGGACATTGAATGAATTATGGTCAAGGAACAGAGAGTCCAGCATGATCCAACGAAACCCAACTGCTAACACTAGGGCTACTACAGGTGTTGCTACCACTTCTGTTGTTGCCTCTGCTGCTGCCTTCTCTGGTACTGCTTCTGATGACAACACGCTGAAGATTCTGATGTGAGCGCACCGCTGATGCTAACATCAGCAGTGGTTGGCTGCTGCTGGGGCCAGGGGACATTGGCTGTGGCCCATGCCGGCTGTCGCTCATGGCAGGGTACACCGGCTCTGCTAGTGCAGGCCGGCAGAGCCGATATTGTTGGAATTGTTGCTGGCCTCGTTGGTCTTGCCAGCCTCACCGGTGGCCCTTGCCGGCCTTGTTTCCGGCTTTGCCTGCCTCTTGCCACTCCGCTGGCCTCACGCTGGCCGTGGCAGCGTCATGCCAGCTGCAATCGCCTCAGGCCAGTTGCACCAGCCTCAGCAGCTTTGTTGGTGGCTGTGCAGCTGCTGGTTCTACTGCTGCAGTTTCTTCTTTCATCTTTCTTGCTGCTACTGCTGCTGCTAGTTTTCTTTACTATGGCCGCTGTTGCTGAAGTAACCATTACAGTTTCTGTTTCTGCTGCTGATTCTTCTGCTGCTGTGTACGTGGTGGGTCCGTGCAGGATCTCAGCTACAGCAGTGACCTTCACCACTGCTGCTGCTGTTGTTATAACTTAGCTTGCAGCTAAAAAAGGAATGCCTTTTTTCTCTGAAACTATTCTTATTTCAAGGGTCAGATGAAGGTACACAGTTTGCTAGATTGCTACGTTAGCCATAGATTCTTCAGCGACAGGCTGATGATGAGGTTGGATCTTGTATGGCAGCCGGGGATGTCGTCCAGGGGGCAGAATTTTTCCATAGTTTTGGACTGCGGCAAGCCTCTTGCCAAGAAAAATTTCCACATGGGTGAGTGATGTGTCACACAAAATTCCATACTTGCCCTATGGATGAATGCAACTTCTTGATCAGCCGGGACTGGTTGCCTGAGATTTCTGATCTCTATCTGCATGTCCCACATACTGAGCTTGAGCGCCTTGCATCTGAGCTGGTGCCAACCAGCTCTCCCCGGGACATTGGTGCCTTCTATGAGTTCACGGCTCCTCGTCTCACAGACTGGTGGAGAAGATTGCAAAACAAGCATCTGTATCACACGACCCTTTCTACAGTGACTACCTCCTGCTCATCACTATCTGCCACCACATCCTGTGCCCCCTTTACCTCTTCTTCCTCCACTGTGGTTTCACACTCAACCCAGAGTGTGGGCCGTGGTGGGGGAGGTGGCCAGGGTTGCGGGAAAAGAAAAGGCCGAGGCCACAAGGAGAAGGGGTCTGACAACCCCTCCGCTCCTGGTGTAGTCATCTGCTGAGAATGTGGGGAATCTGGGCATTTTTCTCCAAAGTTTCCAGCCCCTCTAGATGACTCTCACCTTGCCTCGGCCACGCAGGCCCACTTGGCTTGCACTGGGACTAGCACCTTACCAGCTGCCACAGCCACCATCACTGTGGCCTGGCCATCCTCCTCATCTTCATCCTTGTCTGCTACAACCTACAATAGATCTGTCATGACCATTGAGCAGCCCATCACCTAGCCTCAATCTTGGAGGTGGTTTCCTCCTGCCATTGTACCTTTCTATCATGGGCCTCACTTGGCTCCCTACACCATACCCAACTGGTCGTGTGATGCTGGGTGCTTCTCAGAACCCGGCTCCAATGAACACTGCCCTGACACCCACCAAGACGATCACCGTGCTCTGGAGTCTTGCCTCACGGACCTGCTTCAACTCTGTTTCCAGGGAGGTGAGAGTGAGATGGGCCTGTCATGTACCTATTCTTGTGCCTTAGATGTAGCCCTTTGGGGAACGTCATACGGGGCTGTGCAGGGGTCCTTGCCTAATGATCATCCATGGATTGATGATTGGAATTATCACACACTCCCATATCATCTTGTTGTTCCCTCCTCCTCTCTCCTTCCACCATCCAGGACTGTTGTTGTGTGGCTTCTCATCCCCTCTGGCACGTGTCCAATGGCTTCAGAATAGTTGACTTAGAGGCCACTCACTACATGAAACTGTGTAGCTCCTCCTTTTTCCTTTTCTACCCGGTTGGCTCTATACGCTTTGTGCGTACCAGTTGTGGGCAGCTTCTACCTTTCCAGGGTGTTGGTATTGTTTGCTTTTTTGGTCCTGGTTGGGACCTGTTTCTTCCTTACAGTTCGTGCCTGGATTTTGGGTCTGCTTTCTTTTCATGACCACCCTCAACAATCAGGGAATAGACTCTGCGTCTAGCCGTAGTGTTTGTACACTCTCCTATTTTTCCTCTTTTCAGCTTGTTCTCTGTGGACTTCATAGTTGTGGCCTCCTTTGTGTTTCTCTATCTATTCCCTTGTCTTTGGTTGTATCTGCTCTTGTTCATATTGCTCCCTCTTTTTCCCCGAACCACATCAGTCTCCTGCACTGTCATTTGTGCCACATTCACATTGCGTCTAATACCACTTCTCTTCGCACCCAGCCTGAATTTACAGAGGAATCCACCAGGGTTGTAGTGCCTCTCTTTGATGTTACTCGTAGAACCAGCAAGTGATGATGGGGATCTAGCAAAGAAGCAGTGTTCAACTCTTTGAGAAACAATTTGACCTCGTTGCCAGCTTTGCCATTGGCAGATCCAATGGGGGACTACATCATGGCCTACAATGCATCCGATCAAGCAACCAGTTGGTTTACATGTCGAGATGGAGAACAACCGTTGGTTTACATGTCGAGAAAACAGCACAAGCTTTAGCTGATACACACGGTTGTACATGGATATTCTGGCAGTTGTGCATGCATTCAAAACATGCATTCCTACTTGGTATGCCAAAAAGTTCTCACCCACACCAGTCACCACACGCTAAGATATCTCAAGAAGAACTCAAATTGGAGCCATCAAGAAACTCAATAGACGAAGTTCCTTAAGTCCAAATTCAACTCTGCCATTGAGTACTGACGAGGAAAAAAAAATTCAGAGGATGCTTAAGTCAACGACTAGAATTAGTGGCAAAAATCAGCAAGGTACTTTTCAAACAAGACCCATACCATGCGAGGCTGTTTGTACAGGGTCACAAGGAGTTTGACAGACATGACAGTACAAAGTTTTGATAGTTAAACTACCAAGTCACCATACCATCTATCAACAAGCTAAAAAGAATGCTGTCAGAGTGCTATGAAGAAGAATTCTATGACACCAGTCCATGTGGGCAATTTAGCAAGGAAAAGAGGCTTAACAACCTTGCAGAGTATTACTGGTGGTACGAGTCACAAACCAACATTGCCAAGTACTATAAGATGTACGATTTGTGTCAAGGCCATAAACTGGGATGGAACAAATGCCCAGTTCTACTTCAACCGCTCTCAATACCAAAAGAACCATGGTGTGGAGTCTTCGTGGACTTTGTGATGGGTTTTCCCGTCACACCGGGTGGGGTTTGACCCAATTCTCATGGTAGTTGACCGTTTCTCAGATACGTCGCACTTCATCACAACTTTAACATAGGTCACCGTGGAGGGAACAACGAGGCTATTTCCCAATAACACCATCCAACTACTATGTGTATTGTCCTCCACCACTAGCAACAGAGATGGAAAGTTCACCAGCATATTCTGGCAGAAAATGATGACTTGCTATGGCAGTCAAACGGCCTCGACCCTGTACAAACAGCCCCAAGGACAGAGCGAACAAATCAGATGCTTGAACAACTACTTCAAAACGTTTGCGGGCCACATGGCATTCACTGGACAGTCAACCTACCAGCCGCCAAGTTTGCATACAACTCCACGACCTCCGGAGGAATGGTTAAACTATAGTTTAATGTGGTTTATGGCTAACTACCGGAGTAAAAAATGTCCGCAGTTCCATTCAAGAATACTCTCATAGGATCAATCACTTTCCATCAGAAATGATGTAACTGTCAAAAAACATACGGATGTTTTAATATTGTTCTATCCAATTCTCAGTGGTGCTAGAAATTCATGAAGAGGCCACCCAATATTCTTGAAACCCCTCAGAAAACATTTCGGAAAGAAACCAGTAACAACACAGTGACGTGTACATCTTTGCATTCAAGTGCCCAAGACCCCAAATATGCCCCATTACTTTTTGTTTTTTCACTTGTATGTACATTTTTCTTCCATAACATGCACACTTTCCTGAATTCCGTGCATGGGCACCTCTTCCCTTACATCTTTTGCACACAGTGCATAGAAATCTACATTTTTGCGCTGTCCAGCCAAGGGACTTTGGCCAACTGACCCGACCTATGGTGTTTTGTTCCAGTTGGTTCTGACAAGTGGGATCACTTTCCCAAAGTGCAGACAGAAACATTGCAAACTCGATTGATCTTTTGATATTGTTTGTTCAACTTCTTTGTGGTGCTCAACTTTTACAATGAAGCATCTTGATTCATTTGAAACTCCCCGGCTTCTTGGTGGCGTTCTAAATGCAACCTCTCATGATGCAAGGTCGCACGTGAAGGAAAAGTAGGAAATCCAAGAGGAACAAGAAAATCTCATTTGCGTTTCTGATTCTTTACGTATGCACTGAACACTTAGGGTTTGTTATCACGTGAGTACACTTGCTGTTATGTCCAAATTACTCCGTAATCCCATTTTCCCAGATTGTCTTCTGATCTTCAAATTCTACTTGTCACCATGTATATCTTCTTTGGTGAACACTTGGTATCAGGACACGATGGTTCTGGAGGGGCAATGGACAACTTTACTCCTAGGCGACAACCTTGCAGATTCTTCCGCAGATATCCGTCACAAAACTTGCCATGAAGATTGTGAAAGGAGCAAGAACACCCGGAAATGAGCAGTAATGACGGGAAAAGACATTATTGATAGAGGGGAAGCAGAAAAAGTCTAATGACACTCTCCAAGCAACCCAGGAAGCAGTAGCTACAGGCTTCACAGCTAATGGCGCAACACCAAAAACTCTGATGGCCAATCTACTGATGAAGCCTTCAGTTTCAAGGATTCCCCTTGGCCCATCAGGATGAAATCTGGCATAATGGGAGGAGGAACTTGCTGGTAGGCCTGTAACAATGATAACATCTGAAAGAAATTGCCGGGACGTGAGAGCTTCAACAGTAATCTGCTCCAATAACTCACCGCAATGATGGAAGAGTTACAGAATGTACGCACGATGGGAGAAGTAATCATAAATAGGAACAACCACCTCTTGATTGAGACCCAAATGGGATTGGAGCTTCCCGAGCCGTTTGTGTCAGAAGATTGCAAGTGCTTCTGGTGGTGGGTGTGGTCACTTGGACAAGTGGTGAACAAAGAAAGAGCACAAGTAATATAAGAGATGATGTGGACATGGCATGACTAGGTGCTACACAGTAGTGCAAGCTGTGAGGAGACAAGGAGTAGATACTCATAGACTGGATGCAAAACTAGAATGTGGGAAGGAAGCCACCTTGAATGTACAAGGGTTGGTGACATGAGGATGACATCAGAAAAAACAAAAAGGCGCAGCGTGAGAGCATGGGTATTGAGAAGCAATGCATAGAGGCTGCCCATATGGGAGAGCCTTTCTGACAAATTGAATGGATGAAGTTACTATAGTATTACAAGGACCAGAACTAGTAGTCTAACCAAGCGTGCTTCAGTGAGTTGGCTCGGATGCAATGAGGGAGGAGCACTGCGAGGCCACAATATAAGAAGGTAACTTTTCTAGCTGTAAAAATAGTAGTGCGCCACAGGAAGGAGCAATCCGGAGGTGTGGTCGCCTTGACCGTTCAGCACAAAGCCGTTGGCTTGCTTTGGCAAGGTTTGAGCTTGGCAGCATTTCTCCAGAGATGATCCTGCACAACCACTCTTGGTCTTCTTTGCGACCTGCACCCCTTGAGGTGATCTCCAATGCAAACCTGACACACTCCTCAGGTAGGGAGAGCGGTCCAAGGCTTGAAGAGTACTGGTGCAAGAGCTGTGCTTGTTGAGGTACAGTGCAGAGAACGACTGGGGGGTTTTGGAGGAGGGGGTCCCCTCAGGATTAGGTTTTATAGGGAGGAGAGAAGTCATGGGTGACGGATCAAGGAGTGCACAGATGTAGTGAGGTCAGTGGGACTAGGCACGGTTTGCTTAGTGGGTTTACAGTGAGTAATCAGAACTGGTCTGTGATGTGGCCATATGGTGGTCTGTCTTTAGGAAAGAGGGGTGCATTAGGAGAAACAGCTGTTGCGGTTATTGACCCACTTGGTTCTTGGGCTAGGGTTGTGCCTAGGAGAACACACATTGTAGACTATTACAGATTTGTGCAAAAGTCCATAGCAATGGTGAGGTATGATGGGTCTTCATGAAACAGTCTGCTTCCTGCAGTAGGCTGTTGGCAAGGCTCATGCTGTTTATTGGGGCTGGTGTAAGGACTGCTCCTGTCCATGCGCAAAAGGTGGTAAAAGAGGAGTGTAGTGGGGGATGAGAGGTGTTGATGAGGATGATTTGAGGTGGCTTGTCAAAGTACTGGGTCTGTTTCTGTAACCATTCTTTGAGGGAAGGAAGAACCCCTGACATTGTGTGCACTGAGAGAAAAATTCAGTGCTAGGAGAGTCCACCATGAATGAGTAGGCAATGAATATGGCCGCTGGTTGAGTACCATGGTTTGGGTGGATGAGTGCAAGGTGTAGCGCATCAAAGTTGTGGGGAGATACATGAGAGGAGACAGAGAGGAAGACGTGGAAATCATGAAAATCAGAAGTGTATAATCCTCTAGTCCAATATCATTCATAGCCCCAACAACACCTAACATCAAAGTATTGCTATGAACAATAGAGGAAAGGGGGAGGCTCCACGTTGTTGGCTCTAGTTGGGCACCAGCTTGGTCTTACAGACCAATTTTAGGGGAGTGTAGGCAAAGCTGCTCAGCCCAGGCATGTTTTCTTCTATGGGATAAACCACTCATTGGTAGAGGGATGATTGCAGCCGTGTAGAATGTGGTTGCGGTGACCACACTAATACCCACTAAGAGGGCCATGGCGGATGAGGTGGGTGTAAGAAGGGACACAGTTGAAGGGGCAGTTGTCCTGTGAGGAAGTAACAGCCATTGACTTTAAGGAGTTGGTGGTGATGTCCAACTCCCTGGATTTTTTAAGGAGGTATTCCATTTTAGCAGCCATGAGCTTGGCACCAGTCACAGTAGTGGTCTATTGATCCACTGTCAGTTGAATAAGAATCTAATGGATGATGTCATAGTGACTACAGAGTCTGGAGGTGATTTGAGTGTAGAAAACAGCTTCAAGCAGCTCAATTTTCATCTCCTTGAGGTCCTTGGAGATGGTTGTGCAGGTAGTGATGTAGCTTGCCATTTGGGCGTAAGATGAGAATAGGACCAAGAAGAGAAGCATAATTTTGATGCCGCAGACGATGGAGGTGTGGTTGTTGAGGTATAGCTTGAGGGCCTTCCAGACATGATGGGTCTTGGATCCGAGAGAGTGGACATCAACATGCATCTTTAGAGAGGAGGTGGTCATGATGTTCATGAGTACAATGTTATTGTTCATCTGTCCACGAGTTGATGGTGATGGCAGAGGTTACACAAAAGGAGTTGGAGCCTATGATTGTAGCAGCAGTGGCAATAGGAAAGCCAGGACTTACGACACAACTCTCAAGGGATTTTTCTGCCAAGGTGGCAGCGGAGGCATCATGTGACTCTACTTTAGTATCAATGTTGGTGAGGAGGTCACGTCTGTTAAAGATTTGCCCCTCTGCATGCCCAAGTGCGGCGCCGGGAGGGGCCGACGAGCCACCAGAGAGAGGAAATTCCTCGCCGTTAGATTTGGCGACTTCAGACTGCTAGGATCCTAAAACGGATGATTGCCCCTGAAATTTGACGAGTCACTTAATCTAGTGGAAGTTGTTTCACTAGAATCAAACAAGTAACGAGGGATGTGTAGGCTTCCAAAGTTGGGCTGTGCACGGCGGCTCTGGGAGCTGGCCGCAGTTTGATTGCCGGTGAAGAATCGACCGGAACAAGTACAACATTTGATCTGGGAAATTCTCTCTGGAAGGCTGCGGAGGCGTCCAGTAGATAATTTGCCGGATGTCAGAGGTGCAGTTTTGTTATTGAGAGACTTAGCACATATTCTGGCTTGGATTCCAAAACTCAGTAGTACAGTTTGTTACACAGGGACTTGGTCAAAACTCCAACTAGGTCCGCAAACAGGTTTCGAACCACATCAGTCCCCATCACCAAACACGATGATTAACTCATTGAAACAGACCCCAAAGGTGCAAGGAGCACTGCCACTATGCGTAGGAACATCTGCGCCTCCGGATTGGCGTTTTGATGGGTCCTTGATGTGTGAGGGCGCCTCGGCGAGCACGTGGTGCGCACCGCTGACTGAGCGGCTGGTTTGGGGTGCTGTGCTTTGGCTGAAGTAGTGGGAGCTATGGTAACCCAAATCGTGCACAATGTGGTGCGATAGAGAGATCATAACTAGCCCTACAGTGTTTTAGATGATGCTGATGTTGAAGAAATAATGGGAAATTTTGTTTTTCCCTTTGCAAAAGTGACTGTCTCACAACTCCCTTCCACTCCCAGAAACATAGTGTGAGGCGACCTGAAATCTCACGCTTAGACTCATAACTCGCACAAAAGTAGCCGTGAATGTAGAGGACCAGTCAGGCCACATTGGAACTGCACCACAATTTCTAACAACGTCTCATCGACCATCCTCATCAAGTTACGCAAGCATGGCTTTTCTCTGAACCACTCACCTTCAATTTGCTAACTATTTCTTCCCGCACCCTTTTCTCTACCTCCTCTGGACTACCTATTGTATCACGGTCTCAGCGTTCTTGCCAGTGTTTTCATATTCTCATGAGGAAAAGAGCTTAGTGTTGTCTCAAGAGTAGAATCAACAGCAAAGCAAGTGACTCCTGAGGCGACCACGTGAGTTTTGGAGTCCTCATGTGATTCCTTACGATAAGATAACAATGGATGTGCCACTTCCTCTTTTTGTTGCTCAAACCACAGATCATTAGTGCGGAAGCATGCAAACACCTTGTTATTCCTCCACACACCTGGAAGCCAACATACCATCACACCACTAAGCAAGCACTTGAACGTGCTAGCACACATACAAACTATCATGCATCCCCAACCTTCACCTATGATCTGTCCACACAATCTTAGCATTCAAGTTCTTCCTTGGAAAAGAAACCATCCAAAAGTCTTTAGGGTCTTAGGATGAAAGAGAATATGTGCAATGAGATTACTTTCACCAATGGGAGGTATTGCAAAGGTCTGTGAGGTACTCTACATGCAATCTTGGAACAAACATCCTTCAACACGAGATTCCAAATCCACCAAGATCTAAGCATGAGGCGGCTGGATGAAGTACTGCGCATACCTCTGGGGACTATTGGCATTTATCTTCTCATGGCATATGTTTTTCCAATGGAATGGTATCCATCCTAAAAGGCTTTTCTTGCAGATCTTGGTTTGGACCTTAAAGGAAGAAAACATCTTCTTCTCTATGTTGAAAAGTTCTCCTCCTTTGCTTGGATTGTCTTTCATAGGTTCCTCATGCTGGGCTTTCCATACACTTATTCATGTGGCACAGTTTCTAGCACCCAATTCCTTCCAAGAAATAGCTGTGATGAATTCTCTGCCACGGGAGTTTATACCTTGCAGGAAAGAGTTTTGTTGAAAGGACATTGCAGTATTCACTGCCACACAAATTCTCCATCTTTCCAAAAATCTATCTTCTCCTTCCCCTCCCCCCTCCACCCACCAACCCCTTCACCTTTTATAGGTACAACTACAGCCCTAGCTTCTTTGAAATCTGTGTATGCCCTGCTGCCAAAAGAACCTCTGCAACATCACGATGCTTCTACAGCTGAGCCTTCTACATGATGGATATGAGAGTGCTAGAGAGTCACAAAAATAGGTTGCCCGATAAAAATCATTTAGCATAACAGTTCCTTAGAGGATGTTTCACAGGTTCCAACACACTTTACGGAACTCGATTTGGAGTCCGTTTGAGTGAGATATGGATTTCCAAAGTTTAGAGATCATGGGTCGGGTTCAAGTGACGACCTGAGCACTTTGAGCTAAAAAGGCGGCAGGATTATTGGCCAGGACGGCTGAGAGCGGCCTTCAAGGAGAAAAGGCGGCTGGAGGACCTCCAAGAGACTTTGAGGAAGGTGCAGACAACGATTGTTGGTCCTCCAAGTCGTGTGAGACATAATTCTCTTGTGTGACAAGGTGACTGCCGCTCATCCCGTGAGGCCAGGAGAGTGTGCTATAGGGTGGACTTTGACAGAGTGTATCTCAGTGCTCCCTAGGCCAAATGAGGCATTCAAGTGCTTGTTAGAAAGCTGTGAAAATTTAAATTCTCACTCAACATTCGATTCAGACATTCGCATCCTCTGCATTTGCTTCCGTAACTTCTATCTGTGCAACCTGCAACCACCTCTCACAAACAAGTGGTCCTGCCTAGGCGGCTCTTAGTGAGCCTGATCATCTCCCTGAGGGGGCTGCCCCAGTTTCGTCAGTGGTATGAGTGCTAGAACAAGGCTTTGTCTTATCTTTGAGGTATTCCTTGCATCCTGTTGTGTGAGAGAGCCGTTTGTGGGCTGAACGTTGTACTACCATGGCGACATCCGATTCTGTGGCGGCCGGCGTCAACATCACCAAGTTCGAAGGTAAGAACTTCTTCAACTGGAGCAACAACTTGAAGATGGTGCTGGTGTAGAAGGGTCTCTGGAGCCAACTGGATGAGAAGGAGAAGGAACCAGCCGAAAGCTCCCTCTCCTCTGTTGAGGCCTGTACCTACCGGGAGAAGCGTGATTGCGCCCTCTACACCATCTACCTCCACCTCGCCGAACGGCAGCAACTCCTCGTCCATGGCATCCTCACGCCAAAGGAGGTTTGGAAAATGCTTGAGTCCACTTATGCTTCCAAGTCAATCTTCATGAATATGCAGCTGCGTCGTCGCTTTCACACTGTGAAGATGGATGAGTCTGGATCCATGATTGACTACATCAACATGGTGAAGTCTCTCTCTGACCAGCTTGCTGCGATTGAGGACCCTGTCAAGAAGCGTGTGCTCATGCTAACCATCCTTTGTGGTCTTCCTAGCAGCTACACTCCTCTCATTGTTGCCCTGGACCAGCGTGGCGACAAGCTCTCCCTCAATGATGTGGAGGAGAGCTTGCCCTTTGAGGAGGAGCGGTGCAAGGGAGAAGAGGGCGGAAGCGGACTGGACGTCGCTCTCATCACCAACTCTGGTCATGGGGGTGGCGCTGCACCAACCAGGGGCAACGGCGGCGGAGGGAAGAAGAAGGGGAACTGCCACTACTTCAAGAAGCCGGGCCGTTGGGCAGGCGAATGCCAGAAGAAGAAGGCGGACCTTGCAGCTAGAGAGGGTGCGGGGAAACAGCCCGACGCTTCCGTGAACGCCGCAGATTGGGAGAGTGGATTTGTGACAACCATCCGGGTCCTGCACGTCTCTGACAACACCGCCCTGTTCTGGATCATCAACTCGGGTGCCACGTAGCACACGACGTGTCA
>SZWC01004988.1:88623-98945 GCA_023375785.1 Penium margaritaceum
GGGAGAGAGAGAGAGAGAGAGAGAGAGAGAGAGAGAGAGAAAGAGAGATAGAGAGAGAGAGTCGAAAGGAGGATGGGAGAGGAAAGACAGAGGAAAATGCAGCAAAAGGCGTTCCTTGCGCGGCTTCCATCATGCCCCGGTTGCTTTTCCGCAGATTGACCTCCTCGCTAATCAGCGGCAAGAGTTTGCTTGACAGGACCTCCAATAGACTTCTAGGAAGGTGCAGACAACGATTGTTGGTCATCCAAGTTGTGTGAGACATAATTCTCTTGTGTGACAAGGTGACTGCCGCTCATTCCGCTAGGCCAGGAGAGTGTGCTAGAGGGTAGACTTTGACAAAGTGTATCGCAGTGCTCCCTAGGCCAAATGAGGCATATAAGGGCTTGTTAGAAAGCTGTGACAATGTACTTTCTCACTCAAGGGTTGATCCATAAATTTTCTTCCTCTGCAAACCTGCATTTGCTTCCGTAATTTCTGTCTGTGCAACCTGCAACCCCCTCTCACAAACAGGTGGTCCTGCCTAGGCGGCTCTTAGTGAGTCTGATCACCTCCTTGAGAGCTGCCCCATTTTCCATCACTGCAGGGCCGTCTCGCTGGAAGAGCAATGTGCATTGATGTCCGCACCGTTTTTGACAAGGAGTTCCATGACAGGGTTGTAGCCATCCTGTGTTGGCCATTGGAGCATGCATCAACATTGGCTCCATGTTGAACCAGCACTGCGGCCACATCCTCGTGTCCTGCCGCCAATGCTTCCATGAGACAGGTGCAACTTTGCTTGTTGCGGCCATCCACATAAGCGCCGACGGAAAGAATGTGCTTCACCACATCTGTGAAATTGTTCTGCACGGCGACCGGCAGAGGCAGGACGCCCGAAACATGGCATCCGCTCTTGCTCCTTCCTCATGCAGCAGCTTCATGGATTTGCAGTGGCTCTTCCCTGCAGCCCAGAGAAAATCCTCTTGCACCTCTGCTCTGCTGGCGACGAAGGCAGACACAAAGTTGCGGTTTCCTGCCAGCGCTGCCATTGCAACTGGAGCGGTAGCACATCCAAGGACGGGAAATTGTCTGTTCACATCTACTCTGTGGCTTAACACCAGGCAGACATCTGAGTAGAGCCTGCAGTGGACTGCCCACATGAGAATCTTGTTGACGTCGGCTTTCCCTGCCTCCACTAGCATGGTTACGATTCCCGCATGGCCTTTCCTCAGAGTGATCCACTCCGCATCTGTATGGCCATTTTCCGCAGTGAAAAGAACGTCCGCTCCGTGTCCAACAAGGGTCTCCACAATGTTGATGTGGTTAGCAGCAACAGCAAGCATTAGTGCAGTCTTGCCACCCCCACCGTACACCTGCACCTGACTCTTTCCCTTCAGTGCCCTCATCTTCCCTCTCTTTGCATCAACGTTGACCTCCCTGTATTTCAGAAGATTTCGCACCACTCGACCATGACCCTTCCAAACCGCCTTCATGAGAGGAGTCATTCCGCCGAGTGAACTCGTCACGTTTGCGTTTGTGCGTGCCTAAAGCAGTGCTATGACAGGATCCGTTGAACTGCCCTCAGCAGCCAGCGTGCGAGCGCTTTTGACTTCCAAGTTCCTGTCGCTGACAAACACCGTTGGTGCGGTAAGCAGCAGCCTCACAGCGCCCATGTGTCCCCTGCGGAGAGCCAGCATGAGGGGAGTGTTGCCATCGACGCCTTTGGTGTTCATGACAGCTGAGTGCGAAGCAAGCAAATCAGCGACCACAGCCTCATGGCCCTCTTCTGCAGCCATGGTGAGCGCTGTGCGTCCGTGTGCCTGGCCGCGTGCTTCACGTTCACCTTTGGTACACGGTGAAGACGCTTCACAACGTCCGCGTGGCCAGCCTTGGCGGCAGCCTTGAGTGGCTTGGAGTGTCTTGAAACGTCGTCCCTGAAGTGCACACACACGTGCATCGGCATTCCCTCTGCTTCCCGCACCACGCATGAGTGCAGCCGCCTGCGGCTCCCAGAATTTTTGCGACAACATCAACGTTGCCATTTTGGGCTGCCTTGACAAGCCTCAACCCTGCACAACAAGAGAGGCATGAGGGGGCAGGAGTGCAAAGCATGCAGATCTCAGCCAGCAGCAGGCTTGTCGCCTTGGACGCATTACAAGTGGCATAGCTTGCTCGTTGATGTGTTGAGTTGTTCCTTCTGTCGCTTTAGCATTCGACTTGGCCAAAACAACAGAAGAACCCGATTCAAGCAGCGATGCCGGGGTGATGTACAGACAGACCCGCTGCTCTTCTTCTTGCACGCTGCAAACCACGCACAGACACTAGCATCAGGATGAGACATACCCTCCCTTAGAGACGCAAGGTTCCAGCAGCTCACTCTTGTACTCACCCTCGTTTGCTTCCATATTCTCCTGTCCCTCTTCCATGGCAAGCGACAGCGGTCCAATCCACGGCGTCACTCGTGACGATACCGCACTCGCTCAACCAATTCCGCTGAGAGCTGCACAGAGACCACCACATCTCCACACCGCCATGGCGCGGTGTTGTATGGCCCCCAAGAACGCTCTTGTACGGGATGACCACAGAGGCTGTCAGAGCTACCAGTGGTCGGAGCACGATGCCACTGCGACGGTGACCACCTGACGTCGTGAAGCTCTGACACAATGTGAATCACGGCGGGAGCAGGGGGCTACCATGATTAGATCTGACGGGGCCGGCGATCCACTGGCGCACCAGTCGACTTGTGCAGTCGTGAGAGAAAACTCACTGACCACCAGTGGCCAAGCGCCCGCTGCTCGTTGCATCCCATTCATCGTGGTGAACTGTGCTCCGCTCTCTAACTTCTCTGTGCGGTGAACAAGAAGTGCTTCCTGTAGCACAGGCCATGCTGCGGCTGCCACTGCAGGTACAGTTCCCACACCGTGCATATGAAGAGAGACTGTAGCACAGCCAACCTTTAAAGGGTTGCTGAAGCCTCAATACAACTTGTAACGCCGTCGCGTGGACGTTCTTGACCACCATGTCAAATACCTCCAACGCAATCCACCACACACCACCGGAAGAGGCTGGGAATGAGCACCGAGCACAAGGAATCAACTCCAAAAACCAGCTCTTTTCAGCAAGCCATAGAACGAAGCAGATGGCATCCATTGCACCATCTGCAGCAGCAGCCGCCACGGCACCAGCACCCGCTGCTGCAGCGCCAGCCGCAGCAGCAGCACCGGCAGCTGTGGAACCTGCTGTGCCCTTTGCCGCCTCTCCCGCAGCACGTCGTGCAGTCATGCCATTGCTCATTCCTGTTGTTCTAGCAGCCCTTGCAGACCTCACAGCCGGTGAACCCCACGGCCCCGCAGCAACTGACCCTCCGCCTTTCCCCATGGAGCCAGACACACTTGCAGCCGCAGAACCACACGAGGCAGCGCTGTTGGCACACCATGCGCCTGCAGTTAAGCACAGGTGCCGACGGCTAATTGTGCTTCTGTTTCCCACTAGACTACAACCGAAGACGAGCATGGTGGATTGATGGCAATGCCTAAAAGTATATGTCCACATCCAAAAGCTGATGGACATGCCTGAGAAAGTGCCACCGCCCACAATGCACACTGTGTGTGACGTGAGCCACGCCCCATGACGCCTCACTGAGCGGTGCCACGCCCATAGTCACGCCCATAGCCACGCCCCAACGCCTCGCTGAGCAGTGCCACGCCCGTAGTCACATGCGATGCATAATCTCTACAACCAGGGTGTAGTGCAAACGCTATGCAAATGCTGTGCACACAGCACCTTCGTACATATTTGTTCGAGGGACCAAGATTGAGGGGCTGGTCTACACTCACCGGACTCCGGCATGACAGAGAAGGCGCGAGCGGCAAAGGGGGATTTGCGAGCTGACCTGGCTTTGCGAGGATCTTGTGAGCTGATGTGCACGCCGCAAAAAAAAAAAGCGTCAACCGCAGACCCACTGCTTACGGCAGATCCACGGTAGATTTCCCACCCTGAAATGCCGGAGTAGGCCTTTTTTGTGGCAAATCGGCTTGCCGGAGACTTCTGCGGTAGGCCATTAGATTCAGAAACAAAAACTACTCACATCAAATGCGGTGGTTTGATCAAATCAATCTAACAATGTTAAATGTTCCAGTAGTTTAGGGGCCTTGAAATGTTTGAAGGTTTGGACAAACTTTCAAACCTTAGACTGACGCGGCTCCGAATTTCACGCCACTGAGTGCGACTTTCTTGAACCGAGGGGACTGGGTTTGAATCTAGCTGCCATGGTTCATGCCAACAAACGCGGTCTGTCGCAGACAGGGATGGCAGCGGTACTACCGGTACCGCGGTATACCGCGGTTTTGTACCACGGTATTGTGGAACCGCGGTACCGGTACTCTTTTGGCGGTACCAGGTACGGTATCGGTACCCACCTCAAGGGGTACCGCTCTTCTCTACCGCGGTACCGTACCGCCGTATGGTACCGTGGTACTTAAAAACTCGAAGCAACAGTCGCAAAGTTGTATTTGGAGTCCCCTTTTTTTAGCCTGTTCTACACATTTGCAGCGGATTTTCACTAAATTTGCGGTAGGATTTCAGTATTAGTCAATTTCCCCAATCGAAAAAATAGTTTTACGATCGACAGGATGAACCGCGGCACGACTGGAATACTGCGGTAGTTTACTAGTGCCGTTGGTAATGCGGTACCGGTACCGGTATCGTTACTGACCCGTCGAAAATCTTGTGTACCGCGGTACGAGTACCGTGGTACTCAAGTACCACAGTACTTTGGTATTGCGGTACCAAAGTACCGCAGTACCAAAGTACCGCGGTACCAAAGTACTCAAAGTACTCAATACTGCGGTACCAAAGTACTCAAAGTACTGAGTACCGCAGTATTGGTACCAAAGTACCAAAGTACTGCGGTACCAAAGTACCGCGGTACCAAAGTACTCAATACTGCGGCTTACCATCCCTGGTTGCAGATTACAAAACGTGCAAATGGAGGTCCCATGTCTTCGATTCTGGAGGCAAAATGGCAGCAGCACAGACCGCGGCCAGGTCTGCGGCAGGGTCTATGACAGCCTTCTTTTTCTTGCTTTCCCTGCCGTGTCGGAGTCTGGCAAGTGTGGACTAGCCCCTGACTCAAAACCGTCTCAGTTCTACACTAAGCATGACCTCTCTTTGGCTTCAGTCACATGGCCCTTGTAACAAGTTTGCGCCGCGTTTAGAGTGCTGCCGACGGGAAGACTGTCCACTGAGTGTGTGCTAAGAGGTTGCACACCCTTTCAAGGGACCAACATTGACTAAAACCATTTCGGTTCTACACCAACCATGAATTGCCGTTTGCACAAAGGGGTTGTTGACTCTTTTAGCACGTCTCTGGAAGAAAACCTGACAGTGTTGTCTCATGTTGTTGTGTCGCATCGCTGGAGACCGGCGGGAATGGTCGACCGCGTCAGAGGAGTTGCTACGCATTGCTGCTCCTCAGGAGATGTAGCAATGCGTAGCAACTCCAAGCCGCGGATCAAAAGCCGTCCAAAACTTTTGGACCACAGGTTAGATCACTGCCAAACTTTTGGACACAGTGTCTGGCTTCTATCATTGTTTCTCTCCTTGGTTGTCTCCAGTCAACCATACTATGTTTCTTCCCGTTCTTAATTGTGTCAAGATGGATGACACCTCATCTGGATAAAGTTGGAATGCAGCAAACTGCACGCTTTGCAACATGCGCACGTTCTTTTGGAGTCACAAACCCGGACATAAAAAACTTGTTGAATGTGCCTGCTGCTCTAAGTCGTCAGACTTCAACTTGCTACAGTGTGACCAAACCTTAGAGCACGGTCTCACCACCTGAGGTGGTCACTAATGCTTTTAGCCGCTTAAAAGGGTGGTGGCCCCCTGGTGGCCCTCCAACTTGGCGGGCCGTGAACAGGGGAGACCTGCACAGCCAGGCATCCCACTGGAGGCCACCCTGCTGCAAGGCTGGATGGCATCCGTTGATACTTTTGGCGATTCAGCGCATGTTTGCGGCAACACGGATAAAAAATCTAAAATTTTACTATCATCATCCAAATGGCACGTGGGACTTTTGCAGCATCAAAAGTAATGTAATGGCATCGCTCAACAATACAATAAAAATTACAAATGAGTATGGACCACCTCGCGCCCACCATAGTGTAAGTGAGGTGGCCTTCCATTGCAGAACGTGAAGCCGTCAGATATGACTGTAGCATTCCTGACCTTTTTTAAGGACCACCTCACGTGGTGAGACCGTGCTCTTAACATGTCTAAGAGAAAACACATGAGTTTGTAGTATAAACATTATCGCCTCCTAGTGTGGACGTTGCCCCGATTAAAAATGACTGTATAGCCCTACCTTAAGATTTGGCAAGGGCAGCCACTCAACCTTGCTAAGATTTTGCATCAGAGAATATCACTGTGGCTAAAGTAAATGACAGATCCGATCTTATGAGAATCAGAAAACTATCATGAAATTTCTAGGGAAAGATGACATGGGGAACCGGAGTATGAACTAACACCGGACTCTGACGCTTTGTGAGTATGAAAACACAAGAATGCATTACTTCCACTTGCAAAAATTCACTGGAGCACACGTGCACCCATTGTAGCACACAGACGAGTCTACATAAAGCAACATATATCATGACAGCACAAGACACGGGAACATCACTTTGTTGAATATGGGGTGCCAAAAATTGACCAAAGTGGGTTGCTCGATAAAAATCACCAGGTCACAATAGTGAATAGAGGATGTTTTGCTGGTTTTGTAGCACTTTACGGAACTCAATTTGGAGTCCGTTTGAGGGAGATGGATTTTCAAGGTTTGGTGGCAATGGGTCCAGTTCAAGTCACGGCTCCTGTACTACCAGCACCAATGACGGCCACAATTATTGGCCAGGGAGGTTTGGAGCGGCCTTCAAGGTAGAAAGATGGTAGGAGGATCTTTAGGGAGCTTCAATGAAGGTCCCCACCAAGATTATTGGCTGTGCACATGGTAGGGATGGTAATTTGCTTGTGGGAGAGTGTGACTACTGCTCATTCCGCTAGGCTAGAAGTGTGCTAGGAGGTGAACTTCGACAAAGTGTTTCTTCCAGCTCCATGTGCCAAATTAGGCGTACTTAAGCTTGTTAGAAATTTGTGTTACTGTAAATTCTCAACCACGAGTGAAACCAGCAATTTGCGTTCTTTACAAAACTTCACACACTTCCGTATTTTTGTCTCTACAGCCTACAACTTGTCTCTCACATACAATAGGTCCTGCCTAGTGGCTCTTGGTGAGCATGATCACCTCCCTGAGGGTTGCCTTTAATTTCATCTGTGGTATCAGAGCTAGAACAAGGCTCTGCCTCATCCTAAAGGTATTCCTTGTACCCTGTTGTGTGAGAGAGTCGTTTGGGGGCTGAATGTTGCACTACTATGGCGACATCCGCTTCTGTGGTGGTCAGCGTCAATATCTCCAAGTTCACAGGCAAGAACTTCTTCAATTGGGGTAACAACATGAAGATGGTGTTGATGGATAAGGGAATCCAGAGCCACGTGAGTGAGGAGGAACCAGCTCAGTCCTCTCTCTCACCTGGAGGCCCGTACCCACCGCCAGAAGCGTGATCGCACCCTCGCGACCATCTACCTCAACCTTGGCGAACGGTAGCAAATCCTCATCCGTGGCATCCTCATGCCTACGGAGGTTTGAGAAAATCTCAAGTCCACTTATGCATCCAAGTCAATCCTCATGAACATGCAGCTGTGTTGTCGCTTTCACATTGTCAAGATGGATGAGTCCGGATCCATGATTGATTACATCAACATGGTGATGTCTCTTGCCGACTAGCTTTCTGCAATTGAGGACCCTGTCAAGGAACGTGTGCTCATGCTAACCATCCTGTCTAGCCATCTTAGCAGCTACACTCCTCTCATTTTCGCCCCTATCTAGCGTGGCGACAAGCTCTCCCTCAACAATGTGGAGTAGAGCCTGCTCTTTGAGGAGAAGCGGTGCAAGGGAGAGGACAGTGGAAGCGGACTGTGTTGAATATGTTTGCCCCTTGTTTAGTATTGTACGACGGATCAAGAATGCTCTGCCCCTTGTGGAGGTATGACCCC
Organism: Penium margaritaceum; assembly: GCA_023375785.1. Classification (NCBI taxonomy): domain Eukaryota; kingdom Viridiplantae; phylum Streptophyta; class Zygnematophyceae; order Desmidiales; family Peniaceae; genus Penium; species Penium margaritaceum. The sequence continues at coordinate 96,706 of SZWC01004988.1, forward strand.
TGGATTTGTTGTAGGGTGACTCAACTATGCTCTGTCTCATGTGAGATATGACCTGTGAGTACACCATGTAGGTGAGTGGTTAACTTGGCCATTTTGTTGATTTGGCCAAGTGAGAGGTCATGAGCTCGATCCTGGCTCCATGCACATCTTGGTTGTTTTAGAAGCTTCCAAGAAAGAAAGTCCATTGCTTCTGGGAAGCAACACGGCTGATCAGTCACCTTNGACAGACAGCTATAAAAGGACTTGTCTTGCATGCTGATCAATCAACCCTTGCTTGATGCTCTCTTGCGTATTGACGACTTGAGCTCTTCTTGAGATGTAATGCTAAGGCGTTAGTACTCTTGAAGGTGAAGTGTATGCCTGATTAAGTTTGGGGTGCACGACACATACCTGCAAAGGAAGAAGGTGTAAAAACCTTTGTGAGCTTTTTTGGTTTCGCGGCTTCTCTGCCGGAGGTGGTTAGCTCAGTAGCTAACAAAGGGTTATGGGCCCACTCCTCTGGTTAGAGAAGTTTCACGCACGCAACCGCCAAAGTCACAAGCAGTGAGAGCGCCTTCGCTCTCACCCATCCTCTCTGTTTGCAGGTCAATAATCAGCCGGAGGGGAATGCAACGCATCTGCACCTTTCTGCCTTGGGAGCTGACATCAGCCTACATCTGCTTGCACCGGCCAATGTGAAGAGGGCCAGCAGTTGCCTCTTCTCACCAACAGCCTACAACGGCCTCAAACACAGGTGCATCGGCATCAACAATAGGTGCAGCAGCTATAGCAGTTGTAGGTGTAGGGATGGCAGGGACAGGGGAACCAGGGAATCATTCTCCCATCCTCAAGTTTGATGGAGAGGGGTTTGCTCTCTGGAAGTGACAGTTTGAGATCATCATGGATGATAGAGACTTGCTAGGATATTTTGACGGAAGTATCCCAGCACCAAAGGAGGAGGGTGCTGACCTTGTGGCATGGGTCAAGCTCAACAAGAAAGCTCTTACCGTTCTTGTGTCCTCCATACAACCCTCGGTCCTCTCACACATCAGCGATTGTACAGTGGCAGCCGCGGCATACGCCAAACTGGGCAAGGTGTTTTAGTCCTCCTCACTTGCCAACCGTCTCTTCATTCTACAAAACCTCATCAGTATGAGGCTTGGTGAAGGGGAGGATGTCTCCGCCTTTATGCAGAAGTTTGAGACTCTCTTGCAACAAGCCAACGGCATGGGGTGGGACCTGAAATCGGATATGTAGGCCATGATTTTTTTGATGACGCTGCCGGAGAGCTGGGGTCCCATGATCACAGTGATTGGAGGGTGGACGGAAGAGCAAGTATCCTACACCACCGTCTCGGAGTATGTACAGAATGAAGCCATGCGTCACAGCAGTAGTGAAGCAAACATGGCTGCCTTTGCCTCACAAAGCAGCGGTGCCTTTCGTAATACCTCCTCCTCTGGATACAAGGGAAACAACGGCACTGATGGAAGGGGTCCAAAGCGTCAAGGAAACTGCCATAACTGTGGTAAGGCTGGACACTGGGCTCGGGAGTGCCGGGCACCCAAGAAGGAGGGAGGAGACGAGGATGAATGGCGAGGGGGACATGGTGGGAAGAATCCCACGAGCTTGATGGCCGAGTGTGCCTCCAACAAAGGGAGGGCGATACTCAGGCCAGGAGCTTACGGCCTTGACTCGGGTACAAACGAGCACACCACCTATGAGAAGAGAGACTTCATCTCTCTTGCTCCATGCAACAAAAACTTCAGAGTCGCCAACGGCAAGGTTGAGGCAGCTGAGGGGATTGGTGACAAGCTGGTCACAGTGGGTGTCAACGGTGCGGACTCCGACCTCAAGCTAGAGGGGGTAGTCTACTTGCCCTCCTTCACAGCCAACCTGCTCTCTGTCTCTAAGATAACTGACCATGGCATGACAGTTGTTTTTACAGAGAAGGAAGCAGTGATAGTCCCTACCAAGGACATCAGCATTTCCTACCCTGCCAAGAAGGTTGTTGCACAGGTCCCTCGCGTTGATGGACTCTACGTCTTGCAAACCAAGACAACATCAACGGCTGAATCTTTGGCCGGGAGTGACGATGAGGAGAGCAACGATGCAGACTCTGATGACGAAGGACATGTTGGAGCAGCGGAAGCAGTGGCACCGGAAGATTCGGCAACAAAACCAGACGCAAATGCAGCCACCGAGGCTGTTCATTCTAGCCAGTGCACATCGTCGGAGAACCTGTGGCACAGGCGCTTTGGGCA
>SZWC01004988.1:102583-120703 GCA_023375785.1 Penium margaritaceum
ACGGCTGATCAGTCACCTTGGCACAAGGATGCTTATGTGTCAAGCCCACAGCGCAAGTCTCTTGGTGATGTGGCAGGGTCAAGCCATTTCTTAGGAATGTGCTTTTGAGTTCTAGTACTGGACAGACAGCTATTAAAGGACTTGTCTTGCATGCTGATCAATCAACCCTTGCTTGATGCTCTCTTGCGTATTGACGACTTGAGCTCTTCTTGAGATGTAATGCTAAGGCGTTAGTACTCTTGAAGGTGAAGTGTATGCCTGATTAAGTTTGGGGTACACGACACATACCTGCAAAGGAAGAAGGTGTAAAAACCTTTGTGAGTTTTTTTGGTTTCGCGGCTTCTCTGCCGGAGGTGGTTAGCTCAGTAGCTAACAGACTGGACAACGCTCTCATCACCAACTCTGGTGGTGGGGGCGTTGCTGCACCAACCAAGAGCAATGGCGGACGAGGGAAGAAGAAGGGGAACTGCCACTACTACAAGAAGCCGAGGCATTGGGCGCACGAATGCCGGAAGAAGAAGGTGAACCTTCCGGCTGGAGTGGGAACTGGAAAGTAGTCTAAAGCTTCTGCAAACACATCAGATTGGGATAGTGGATTCGTGACAGCCATCCGGGTACTGCACGTCTTTGACAGCACCGCCTTCTTCCGGTGTCACCGGATCATCGACTCGGGAGCCACGTGGCACATGACGTGTCACCGGGAGTGGTTGGTTGTCTACACCATCATTGAGCCTCGTCGGGTGTACGTGGGGGACAACCATGTGAAAATGGCGGTTGGGGAGGGTGAGATTGTATTTTGTGCTTCTGTTGAGGGCAAGCACGTGGAACCTCGTGTGAAGGGGGTGCTCCGTGTTCCGGGGCTGGAAGCTAACCTCCTCTCTGTCACATCTCTCATCTCCGAAGGCATGCAGGTTCTCTTGGAGAAAGGTGGCTGTACCATCTCTGGACGTGCAGGCCATGTGGTTGGAAAATCAGACAAGGAGGACGGACTCTACCATCTCTATGTGTCATCGGAGAAAAAGCCGACTCAGCGTTGGCTGCGAGAGAGGGAAAACACGACATCGGCCAGTGGTACCGCCGGCTTGGTCACCTCGGCTTTGGCGCCATCATCTCCATGCATCAACGCACGGCAACTGGAACAAAGGTTTGGACACGACAACCATGGTGCAGATGGTCATGTGGAGCCGTTGAGGAGATCCAAGCGCCTCGCAAGCAAACTGAGGCTGCTGGAGGAGCTTGTGAACCTGTGCACAGTTCCACCACCAACGGAGTCATCTCACCTTAAGCTTCTCTTCCTCACAGTCACCAATGACCCAGCCACATTTGCTAAAGCCATGTGCAGCGCCAAGGTGACAGATTGGCGTGCCGCAGTAGATGAGGAGTACCATGCGCTCATGAAGAACGGCACCTGGACCCTCGAGGAAGCTCCACATGGCAACCAGGTGATCGGGTGTCGGTGGATCTTCACGCGTAACCGTGGTGTGGATGGTAAGGTGCTCAGGTACAATGCACGGTTGGTTGCAAAGGGATATGGGCAGATTGAGGCTGTGGATTACAATGAGACATTTGCACCTGTTGCAAAGTTCCCATCCATCCAAGTGATCCTTGCTCTTCTTGCTGCTATGGACTGGGAGGTGCACCAAATAGATATGACGTGTGCATTTCTCAATGGTGACCTCAAGGAGGAGGTGTACATGGAGCAGAAGGAGGGGTATGTGATGGAGGGAAAGGAGGATTTGGTATACAAGCTTGTGAAGTCTCTTTGCGGCCTGAAACAAGCACTGCAAGCATGGTACCACAGATGAATGAGCAGCTGGCTGGGCTTGGTTTTGTGCGCAGTGAAACTGACCATGCAATTCATGGGCGCGTGCAAGGGGCAAGCCAGATCATCTTGCTCTATGATCATGATCTGCTCATTGCATCTGACTCCAAGTCTCTTTTGGACGATGTGAAGCAGTCCCTTGCTACCAGGTTTGACATGAAAGACATGGGAGAGCTCAGCTACTACCTTGGCCTTTACGTCAAGCGCAACCGGAACAAGCTAACTTTGGAGTTGTCTCAGAGCACGTACGTGAGAAACAACATCAAGCGCTTCAACATGGCAGGAGCACGCAAGGCCGCAACACCATTGGAAGTGGGAGGAAAGCAGAGCATGACGCAGACACCCCACGACATGCAAGAGAGCAGCTACATGGAAGCAGGGTCGTACCAAGCAGTAGTTGGGAGCCTCATGTACGCGGCAGTCGGCACGCGCCTCCACGTCAGCCAAGCAGTGGGAATGCTCAGCACGTTTTGCGCAAATCCAGGCATGCCGCATTGGGAGGCGGTCAAGCGCGTGCTGCACTGGCTCGACAGCAGCAGCAGCCTTTGCCTCACCTTCAACGGCAACAACAGCCCCATCCTCATCGGCTATAGCGATGCGGATTGGGGAGGTGACCTGGACACAAGGAGGTCCAAAAGTGGGTTTGTGTTTGTACTCGGGGAAGGTGTAATCAGTTGGAGGAGCAAGAAGCAAGAGTGTGTTGCCCTTTCCTCCACCAAAGCTAAGTACATCACCTTAAGTGAAGCAGCAAAGGAAGCCGTGTGGCTACGTGAGCTGTTGGCAAGCCTTGGACAGCAGCGGACCACAGCGACTACAATCTACTGAGACAACATAAGCGCCTTTACTATGACCAAGAACGCAGAGTTTTACGCCTGCACCAAGCACATTGACCTACGATATCACTTCATCCGCGAACTCGTGGCAAAGGAGATGGTGCAAATCAATTTCTGCCTTTCAAGCATGATGCTGGCAGACTTCCTCACCAAGCTGCCGGCAGCACACTGCTTTCAGCAGCTGAGGGGACAGTGTGGACTTGTGTGATTTTCTATTCTCGTAAAATTGGAGAATGTTGGATATGGGGTGCGAAAAAATGACCAAAGTGGATTGCTCGATAAAAATCATCAGGTCACAAAAGTGAATACGGGATGTTTTGCTGGTTTTGTAGCACTTTACGGAACTTGATTTGGAGTCCGTTTGAGGGAGATATGGATTTTCAAGGTTTGGTGGCAACGGGTCCGGTTCAAGTGATAGCTACTGCACTACCAGCACCAATGACAGCTACAATTACTGGCCAGGGAGGTTTGGCTGGCCGCCGGCTTGACTTTGTCGTTCGTGATCACCATTGACTTGGAGGACTTCATGTAGGTGACGAACCCAACCTTCTCGACTTGGGTGTCCTCCTCCGCCAAAGAATCCAGGCACCACCTGCTAACCTTCTTGAGGAAGTGGTTCTTGTTGCCATTGACGAGCGACCTGCCCTTGCTGTTTTTGCCGCCAGCCTTCGCCTCCTTGGGGCACTCACGGGCCCAATGGCCCTCCTTGCCACAGTTGCGGCACGCACCTTTCTTGGCGCCCTTCTTGTTGCTGCCTCTTCCGTCGCTTCCTTTGCCCCCGCTTCTACCACCACGTGTTTTGGTGATGAGGGCTGATGAGGAAGACGAGGACTCCCAGCAGCTCCAGCGCTACGCCTCGTTGCGGATGTACTGTGCAACCGCGCCATAGGTAAGCTTGTCCTCCGACCATCCTCCGAGGACGGTGATGAGTGTACCCCAACTGTAAGGTAGCGCCATGAGGAGGGCCATCGTCTGCAACTACGTGTCGATCTTCCACCCAACATTGTTGCATTGCAAGGCAAGGGCCTCAATCTGCTGCATGGCGAAGATGACATCATCTCCCTTCTTGATTCTCACCGTATGGAGCTGCTTCATCGCAAAGATCTTGTTCGCGAGCGACTTGGATTGGTGGATGGCGCACAGCTTTTGCCAAGCTCAGGCTACCAGCTTGCAACCTTGGAAGTAGGCCCACTACAACTCGGCTGTCCCGGACACCAGGAGCATGAGCGCCTTTGTGTTGTTCTTTTCAAAGGCCTGTTTCTCCGCGTTTGCAGCAATTGCCTCTCCTAGCACCTCTTTTCCCAACATGATTTCCAGCTGCCCCTTATGCGAGAGGTGCAGCTCAAACTGCCACCTCCATTGCACAAAGCCTGGGCCGCCCGCATACTTCTGAATGGGCTGTGTCTCCTTCTACGCCATGTGTGCAGCTGCTTTTCTGACGTGTTCTCAGAACTTCACTGCGACGTCCACGATGATGATCCCGTGCGCTTCAAAAGACGTGAACGTTGGAGGTCATCAGACCTATGGGCCCATAACCCTTTTGTCAGGATGAGTCCACGTGGTGTGGTCCCAACGTTGGTCTGATAGACTACTCGTTTATGCCTTCTGTATTGGGCAAATCTCAGGGTGAGCATGAGCTTTCTCGTCGCCTCATGCTATGTGAGCAGGCAATTAGAGACAGTCACTTTTGCCAAGGGAATAACACAATTTTTCATTAGTTTTTAGCATGGACATGATTCAACATTGATAGGGCTACTCATGAGCTCTCTAGTGCAGCAAACTGCGCACGATTCGGCCAAGGGAACCCCAAGTTAAGCTTGCCAAAGTGCAGGTCTCACCCACCACAGAAGCCTGACGCCGCCACACGTCGTGGCGCCTTCCTCCACGTGCGAAGCGCCTTTCCCAAGGCGCAGATCTCATTGCACGTGATGTATGGATCCCCTGCGCTATTTCCACACACCTTCCCCACTTTTGGATCAAGTTTGGTGATGGGGTGTGACGAGGTTTGAAACCTGTCCACGGACATGCAGTCAGAATTTTGATGAAGTCCCCAAGTAACAAAACGTACTACTGAGTTTTGGACGCTGAGCCATGATTTTGGCTAGGTCCCTCAGTAACAACCTGCACTACGGGATCTGGTGGATGATCCACCTGATCAGGTGGATTATCCACCGGACGACTCAGCAGGCCTTCCGGAGCAATTTCTCCAGATGGTATTTTTGTTACTCAATCCGGTCGATTATCCACCAGATTTCGAGTCGCAGCCAGCTCCCAGAGCAGCTGTGCATACCCCAACTTTGGAAGGCCATATCTCCCTCGATACTTGTCTGGTTCCGGTGAAACAACTTCCACGAGATTCAGCCACTCATCAACTTTACGGAATAATCCTCCATTTTAGGATACGAGCAATCCTCCAGTTGCCAGATCCGCCGGAGCGGAGTTCCCTCTTTCTGGTGGCTCGTCGGTGCCTCCCGGCGCCACGCTTGGGCATACGGAGGGGCAATTTTTCAACACGTAACGCAAGAAGTTGCCTGATAATGGTGCTGTGCTCAGCGCAACACACACTAGGGATATGGAGCACAGAGTACAATACGGGAAAAAACTCCTCTTCTACCCATAATTGTAGACGGCTACTTTCTGCCTTTGCACTAACCATGGATGAGAGATGTCCACCAGTTAAATCGATTTTATTTGAAACGTGACTTATCCATACCTCACCAAATGGTAGTACCAAGTGGAACAAAATTACTACCGCTCTTGACCTCAAGCAAATGCCGTCAAAAGATTGGACACATGTAGGTGAATACTGTTTGTGACATGGCTGATTTAGCAAATGATACAAATCCTGCAAGCAGGTCAATAGTGGTGGATGTGCAATGCCCGTCTCTGTCATGTTTTAGGCACAACAATGCTCTGTTTGAATGGATTCACAGAATTTTTCCTATTCATGCCTTTCCAACCATATTGTAAAACCGCGGAGAAGCAGAATGCGCTGAAGTAAGGGCATTCAAGCCTTCAGTTCTACTTCTCTACTTTGGCTCAGTTTAAGCCAATATTTCTCATCAGGCATCATACAATATTGGCAGACAAATGGACACAGAAGTCACTTTAGAGAACAAGTGCATCATGCTTGTATGAATGGACATCATACTCAATGGGGACTAATGGTAAGACCATGGATACATGAAGCTTCGACAATCACAACCCCAGGATTCCTGGATGTGCTGTGCCGCCCCTTAGCTATTATGCAAAGGATTGCACGACAGCAAAACGGAATGAACTTTCATTCCGTTTGTACTTTGGTTAGTACAAGGATCTCCTTGCGTCGCATGAAGGATGTCCAACTTTATTCGTGGTCGGACTTCCTTAGGAGTGAGGGCATCAAACACCCATGCTAGTAGCAAATGTCTCATGGCGCGTTGGCTCTTGTCTTCACTTTGCCGGACCTCCACTCCTCTATCCATGAACGCAAGGTCTGCACTCATATCTACTTCAGCAATCAGCTGTCTAAGGCGCACGCGGTCTGCCCTTGCGCCCAGATATGGTCATCAACTATTCCCTTCTCTTCTTACTACACCACCAACATCTACAACTAGCACAAGGACCTGCGCAAGTCTGCTTTCAATTATGCAGCAGCCTGCATGCACGGAGCAGATTTTTCTACGGTGCGCAATCCGATGTCCTTATCACTTTATTTCCGCGACGGGGTCTGCCTCATGCCTGAACTTCATCCTCCTCCTCCTCAGTGATCATCATCATCATCATCATCATCATCATCAGCTTCACGCACGTGAGAAACGACACCAGCTACGGCCGACACATTCCAACAGGCCTCTGTCCAGAAACTTCCTTATTCTCCCGCAATTATGTTGACTCATGGCCCATGCTATTAGTTCTTTTGTGATGCAGCCATGGATCCAAATGTGTAGAGGTTAAGTTCCCAGGTTCCTTCCTATAATTTTTTATAGAGAAGATAACAACTTCATTGAGTGGGAGCAAGCCTTACGATTTGCAACTCGACGCGTCCTTGTACAAGACAGTCGTCTTGGATCACTTTACAGGTTAGCTGTGGACTGGAGAGCTTGACAAAACCCATCCCTTTAGCCAGATCACAAACACGCCCTTCTGCAGGCTCGAGCTCTCCTTTTCACCACAACAGACTTCACCTTCCATGACATCATCATCTCGCAAGGTCTAAACATCCCAATCATTGTGGCGGGCATCGAGTAAAGATGTGAAGAAGGAGAACCTCCCATGCACACACTCAGGCGCATACGTGGGTACATACCTTGAGGACTCTTACCAAGAGAACTGCCTCCTCCTCCTGCTTTGCTACCACAACCAGAACCATCTCCACCGCGGTCCGAATCCCCACTTTTGGTGAACAAAACTTCCTCCAAAGAAAGCACCTGAATGACCCTGAGATGCTTTCCCTTCCTCCCTTATTGGTGTATGGCGGGATGTCATATATACAAGGATCTCAATAACATGTTTGGTCTCGGCATGAGCCACCTCAATATCACTAGCGATTTTCAGTGATCAACCTGCCTAACGGCCATCATACCAAGTTGTCGCCTAGTCGGCGATCCTGCGAGCACGTCCGGCTAGCACACAAGAAACTGTTACATGTTTGTTGTACTGTTCTTTCTGTATGATCTGGACAAAACAATAAAATTGCATTTCTATACGAAAGAGCTTCAAAGCCATGTCTCCTTATGACTAACATCTTTAGTTACCACACCAATCAAAACATGTCATAATCTATCATCAAATGGTGTATTCATAGCAAAAACAAACTGACAAATGTTTTGATGCATTCTATATCAATTTTTTGGTCACATTCATACACTGGTAGTGTCTTCTATTCTACATAGATGTACACATTTCATTAATTCTATGTAACCCGTTGCACATCTCCTGAGTGCTATACCACAAACACTCACTTTTCCTTTGCAAGCATAACAACACTTAGACTCCATACTTCCTCTTCCTCCACTCCACCAACGCTACTCCCTAGGCTTCTCTACTGCAGAAAAAAACGTGTTTGCAGCTAGAAACTGCCAAGATTTCACACCAGATTGAAACGTTTTAAGCTTATGAGGATCAAATGAAAACATTATTTCACTTCCAATGGCAATTTGGGAAGTGAATCAAAAGAAGATGGCAAGTGTAAGTAAGTAGTAAGAGTACTTTCCTCTACACAGAGCAGCAATCTGGTGACTGCAGAGTCACAGTCTCATTCAGAGGAAAGAAGGAGCATCATAGATCATGAGTTCTCCATGAATGTTGTTGGTACAACGGTCTGCCGGTGAGGTTTCCTTTTGGCTATATGAGTGTAACGTGAGTCTGCCCGCCTTCTTCCTCCATCTTTTCTCACTTCAAGGGAAAGTAAACAAGACAAGATGTTCAAGGTGTTAAGTACAATCATTTCATTTCGTTCTGAAAAAGGCAAGCACATTGAATCGAAAACTATCATACAATTCATATCTCACCTTTGTGTGTAAACCTCTCTCCAGTTATGGCTTGGCTGTTGGCGTTCTCTTCACCATTGTCCGTGTGATGAACACTAGACCCACATTCAGACACTTTTACGCAAAAGACAGACAATAACATGTCTAACCAATGCTCCGCCATACCTTGGAAGATGTATTGATATCCAACCCTTCAATGTGCGCATTCTCTTCAGGAAACATACCGAAAAAAATACCACTGGCCTGCATCAAGGCATCTTGAATTCTCTGAAGAAGGAGACAAAGAAGATGGAATGGACGTCGTCAAAATACCTTTTAGAAATGATGGCGCTACTTCCTACCTTAACCGGAAGTTGTTGCTCATTAATGTTCACCGCATAAGAACTTGGTACATCCACAAAGAGGATTGGAGGCCATCACCTATTGAAAAAAGCAAATTCCAGTACTGATTGGATGCATCAGAATATCTTGCTACCTTCAGATCCCTGTTGTGCCTTGATAACAGCGTCCACATCATCAAAGAAACTTTGGCCGACACCATGCAGGTCCTTCAGGTTTTCCGTCAGTTGCGGATATGCTGAACATACATGAGCAGTCCTGACTTTGGTTATTTCATGCCTTCACTCAGCTAGCTGATGCCTCAACAGAGAAATATCATCTTGCAAAGCTTGGATGACTCGGGACTTGTCTTGCAACCTACCGGCCACAAATTGGTACCGTTCGTCACGCAAGAAAAAACACATGTACAAACTTACAGATAGGAAACCTTACATTTTTTAGGAGAGACGTGGCTTCTTGTCCCTGTGCAGTACACGGACCTGTCTCATATCCAGTCCCCTTGCACGCCTCTTCTTCTTGGCAATCACCATTACCACATCCAACAGAAGTCACGCGATTTGCGGCAAGGGCGGGTGTCTTGGCAGTTGAGGCAGTCGTGGCAGTGGCGGCTGCCATGGCAGTGGCGGCAGAGGCGGCAGTGGCGGCACCCTGAATGGCGGCAATTGCGGCAGCCTTAGCATTGGGGGCACTCGTGGCAGCCTCGGCAGTGGGGGCAGTCGCGGCAGCCTCGGCAGTGGCGGCAGTCGCAGCAGTCGCGGTAGTCTTGGCAGTCGCAGTAGTCGCTGCAGTCACAGGAGCCAGGGAAATTGTGGAAGCCATGGTATTTGAGGCAGTTGCAAAAATGGCGGCATTTGCAGCAGTGGTGGCAGTTCCAGCAGTATCGGTAGTGGCGGTAGCGGGACTTCCCACTGTCAAAACAACCGGAGTGGTAGCTGCAGGCGCTGCAGTCGCAGTAGTTGCTGCAATCGCACCGGTCGCGGCAATCATGGCAGGCGCAGGTGCAGGCACAGGAGACGGATTAGATGAAGGAGTAGAGGCGAGAGCGGGAGCTGGAAAAGGGTCAAGAGCAGGTGGAGGAGCAGGACCAAGAGCAAGAGCAGGAACAAAAGCAAAAGTTGCGGCAGTCGCAGTGCTATCCCTAGGACACTCATGGGCTGTGCCACCGAAAACTGACTCGCTGTCTTGGAAACCCATCATTTTGTTGGCGTCTTCACGTCCACCAGCCTATTCCTCCTACCCAGAAGCACGAAGCGCAACACTAACGTCAGGGACGCATGGTTCAGGGCTAACACAAATGAGCTTTACAAAAAAACTTGCACTTGGTAAGCTACTGGGAAGTCCAGGCGGGATTGATGCAAGAGGTTCCTGGTTGCCGACATACTCCCTCATCAACTCACGCTGTGACTCTGATGGAAATGGCTCATGCCTCACACTCCCACACACATTGAACACTTTGAAAGCTTGGAGAAGGATTCATTAGGTGCCCCAGACTGTCAATGGTCATGGTGTGCTGACATCTCCTACTAAAGGAAGACGGTGACACGCAATGCAAGGTTGAATACAATGTCATACAGATACACTTGCTAACATGATAAAGGAAAAAAAAAAACAGGGAATGCCCAAAAGAAATACCAAGACGAAAGGGCAACACTTGCTGTTGATTTTCTTGTCCTAGTGATACAGCTTTCCCCCGCAGTTCACTTTGCACCTGCGACAAAATGGAATGCCAGAGTGAAAACTTTGGCTTTTGAAAGTGCGTTAGCAACCAATTTGTAACGGGCAGGCTTTACTTCAGATGCGGCCTCCGTGCCGTTGGCGCATGATGCAGTCAGAGGATCCACCACTAGAAGACAGCTATCGCTCTGCATATTGCGTGGCAGCCACCTTCCATTTTTTTAGAATACCTGAGCCTGAACGATCACATTGAATACCATTTCGCATACCCTGAGCTGCATTTCAATGTGATCTATGCGAAATGTAAGCTAGCGCTGTTTCTCACATTGCTCATTGTGCACAAATGCTGGCAGCGAGTTCTGAGATAGCGCTACTGCTGCTGTTGCTATTACTGGTGCGGAATCTGCTGCTTCTGCTGATTTTGCTACTGCTAATGCTGCTGATGCTGCTACAGATGCTGCCGATCCTGCGGATTCTGCCGCTGCTGCTCTCGCTACTGATGATGATGCTGATGCTACTACTGTTACTGCTGATGCTGCTGCTGCTGCTGCTCATGCTGCTACTGCTGCAGCAGCAGCAGCAGCTGCTGCTTTTACCATTGCTGCTGGTCCTGCTGATGCTTCTGCGGAAGCTACTGCTGTGCTGCTTGTGCTGTGTCTGCTGTGCTACTACTGCTGATGTTGCTGATGCTACTACTGCTACTGCTGTTGCTAATGAGTGTTTCTGTAATGTATCGGGGGTGAGATGATGCTACTGATGCTGGTGGTGGTGGTGGTGATGCTGCTGCTGCTGCTGCTGCTGCGGCTATATCTGATGTTGCCGCTGCTGCTACTGTAGGAAATTCATCGGCGTTGGTAGCAATGCAGCCTGCCCTGCCCGTAATGCTGTTCTGACTGCTCGTGCTTGCGCACGAGGGTGCTGGGTGCACACAAGATGTGGAGCAGTGGGAAGACCAATGTATTGGCATGAGTTGGTTTTGATTTTTGATAGTCAGGTGGATCAATTGGCAACGAAATAAGCTTCCCTCGCTACTTTGACGGTTGATGCAAGCACAATCACCCAGATCGTTGGTCGATATCTGGATCGACACCTACTACTACGGTCGGTGGAGACCGCCACCCCCAATTTGATGGTAGATATCAGATTGGACTGATGATCTGACAGTCGAGAAAGAAGACCAAGCAATGTTTTGATGGTCGACCCCTGTTTTCCCACTTCTTTCCTGCAGCCGATGTTTGGGGTGCACAACAGTCATTGGTGTGCTGTTTTTTTCCATCTCAAGATCATTGGTACATAACGGAGGGGAGCATCGAAACGTTGGGTCGGAAGGGAAGGGGGAAGGCAATACATTAGATGTCGTGATCCAACAAACTGAATAGGTGGTCCCTCAAACCAAGAATGAAAAAGAGAATGGCTGTAACATCCACATCTGTCGGATACATGCAAAGCGTACATGTGAACACAAGTCTATTACTGAACAGTCCCCGGGAATGGCAGAAACACGACAGATCAACGTCGCTGACAGGCCAGATGCTGCTGACAACTATTGGAGTGCCAACAATGTGTCGTGAGTTTCTATGCACACCATAATTCATTAATGGTTGATGTATGCTGAAGTTACCATTTTGATTTTCAATACACCCTGCAGTCCACGTTTTGGTTGTCTACGGAGGCCCAAGTACCCGGTTCGATGGTCGGCCCCTATTTTCTCACTTCATCCCAGCAGCCAAGATTTGCCGAGAACGACAGTCGTTGCCGTGTTGGATTTTTCCACCTCAAGATTGCTGGTACATAGTGAAGCGGAGCATCAAGAGGTTGGGATGGGAGGGAAGGCGGACGACAAAACGTTAGATGCCCCGATCTAGCGAACTGAATAGGTGGTCCCTCAGCCCGACAACGAAAAAGGGTATGGCTGAAACATCCACATCTGTTGGATATAAGTGAAGCATACCTGTGAACACAAGTCTACTACTGCACAGTCCCTGGAAATGGCAGAAACACGACACATCAACGCCGCCGACAGGCCAGACCCTGCTGACGGTTATTACTGTGATTTTCTGTGTGCACCGCACATCATTGTCGGTTGATGTATGCTGAAATCACCGTTTCGATGATTGATACACCCTATACTACATGTTTCAGTTGTGAATGGAGGCCCGACACGTTCCAGTTCGATGGTCGATACAGGCGCAGATACCCTCCTTGAATGTTTGCAACCATGGGACTTTTGAGAATGCCCGTAGCATATCTGCCACGTGTCCGACACATACAAAATCAGGGTCCAATCCCAGGTTTTTTTGGGCGATGTACCAGCCTTGTAATCATCTGGTCTTCGAGAACAAAATGGGCAAGCATGAACCACAAGTTTCTCCAGATGTGACATGGACAATAGAAGCACAACCTTCTACACTTTCCAAGACAGGTGAAACTACATTCCCAGCGAAATAATGTTCTTGCCTAGAAATGCGCTCATTGACATAAGTTAGCGCATACAAATCTCATTGTAGGTAAAAGGTATCAAAATGAATCTCATCATCCATCTGTAAACCTTAGTTACAATCAGTGACATATGCATGTAAGCTGACATACACATGATATAAACATGAATGTAGATCAGCTAAGTGGGCAATATCAACATGAATGTAGACATGAATACATTTNTGGTGAGTTTACAGATGGTGGTTTGTAACCTTTCCATACTTTCCCATATCCAACATACATGCATAACCATGTTTCTTCAAGCATGATTTTTGAAGCTTCCATGTTATGGATGCCCTCGGAGCAACTTGCATGTAAGCCTCCACCCACGTCTTCAAGCATAGAGCATTTTTTAGCATACACATAAGAGCTTGTCTCAGATTGTGTAAATTGCACGCGGGTGCGGGTGCAGGTGCGGGTGCGGGTACGAGTGCAGGTACGGGTGCGGGTGCGGGTGCTGGTGCAGGTGCCGGTGCGGGTGCGGGAGCCAGTGCAGGTGCGGGTGTACGGGTGCGTGCGCATGCGTCTGTGCATGCGTGTGCTTGTGCGGGTACTCGTGCGCGTGCGCGTGCGGGTGCGGGTGTGGGACCGGGAGGTTGTTCTGCCCTCTTCTTCTTCCTCTTCCTCTTCCGAGAAGATTCCATGTATCTGCCTCATGCAACTCCACAGCTTCACATATTTACACTTTCGCAACTCCATTTTTCACCAGCTTCACGCTGTCGCTCTTGGTGCTGCTTCCACTGTTCCTGCTACTGAAATTGTTGTTTCTTCTACTGCTCCCTTCCACTTGCCGAGGACCATCGCTGCTTCCCGCTGTTTCCTGCTACAGGAAGTCCAAGGATAAGAAGCATAGGAGTATTAGTGGCATGCGGAGCAGGAGCACAAGCAGAAGCAGGAGCAGAAACAGGAGCAGGATCAGGAGCAGGAGCAGGAGCAGGAGCAGGTGGAGTGGCAGGGGTAGGAGTTGGACCTGGAATTTCTTCCTCTTGGCTATCTCCAGGCGAACATTCCACGAGGCGGGGACGCCTTGGAGCAGGACGAGCAAGAGCAGGGGCAGGAGCAGGGGCAGGAGCAGGGTCAGGAGCAGGGGCAGGAGCAGGCGGAGGAGCAGGGGCAAGAGCGAGGATAGGAGCAGGAGCAGGAGCAGGATCAGGGGCAGGAGCAGGGGTAGGAGATGGAGCTGGCATCTCTTCCTCATTGCTTTCTTTCAGCCAACCACCTTCAAAGCGGGGCTGCCGTGGAGCAGAAGGAGCAAGACCTGGGGCAAGAGCAGTAGTAGGAGCAGGAGCAGCTGGGAGATGATCACGAGAAGTAGCAGGAGCAGGAGCGGGTGCAGGAACAGGGGCAGGAGCACCCAGAGCAGGGGCGGCGCCACGAGCAGTGTTTAGAACCATGGCAATGAAATAAGCCTCAGCATCCCCATAGCGTGTCTTTATGTCGGACCGAAGACGATCTGTCACGCCTGAGAAGGTAGCAGCCTCGGCAGGAGAATGATCAGGAAGAGGAGTGAACCAGAATCTTGCCATTTGGGGGACGCATGCTACATCGTAAGGACGAGGAACCAAGGAAACAGGGACAGAAACAGTAGTAGGAGCCTTAGGACACATCCAGCATTCACAAATGTCATTTCTGTCCAAGTTGCTGCGGAGTAGTGGATCAGAGTGGCAGATACGGCAAGCATTGTGTTCTGCAACGTGGCTTCAACCTCTCTCAAAGCAGCAGCAGCATTGGCAGAGACCACGGATTTCAAAACTTTAGCTTCCTTGGCACTTCAATGGCCGTCCTAGCACCGCATACCGGCAAGTCCATCCTCCCATCCACACCTTACTCCGATGCCATCACTGCATCAGGAGTAGGAATGGGATCGGGAGCAGGCGGAGGCACAGGTGCAGGAGCAGGCAAAGGCGCAGGTACAGGAGCAGGCAAAGGCGCAGGCACAGGAGCAGGCAAATGCGCAGGCACAGGAGCAGGCAAAGGCACAGAAGCAGGAGAGGGAGCAGGAAGAGTGTCCGGAGTAGTATAAGGATCAGGTGAGGCGCCAGAGCAAGAACAGGAGCAGGAAAAGAGACGGAAAAAGAAAATGGAGCAGGAGCGGGAATGAGAGCGGGGGAGGGAGTGGGAGCAGGAGCAGGATCCGGAGTACGCAGCCGCTTTTTAGCTTCAAAACACCACCGCATCAGCATGACTACCAACTGCTCACAGTCCGTATCGGGAGCTCAAGGAGGAGCAGGAGTGGCAGCTGCTTACCCTTCAGCATCACAAGAAGATGAATCAACAGGAGCTGGTTCAAAAGGCGGGAACAGGAGCAGGAGCAGGAACTGGAACTGGAGCAGGAGAAGGAGCAGGAACAGGAGCAAGAACAGGAGAAGGAACAGGAGCAAGAACAACAGCAGGAGCAGGAGCTAGTCCACGAGCAGGAGCACGAGCATCATCAGGAACTGGTGCATGCCTACAAGCAGAGGCCCAATGGGGCCTCAAATTGCATCTTAGGACAATCTGCACATTCCAAGTGATGCCAAACTTGGGCTGCTTCCACCGTTGCACCGTACATCACGAAACAGTGCTTAGCAGCATTCCTCTGCCGCTTGGCGTGCAGATGTGATAACGTCTGCGTGCGTGACAGGGGGAGCCTGCGCCAGCTTCCATGAGGCCCTTGTGCTCCTTGCATTTCTTACCGCTGCTTGCCGCTGATGCCAATGTTGTCCCTATTGCCAATGTTCCCACTACTTGCTGCTGCTTTCTTGTGCTTGTGTGTGCTTTCCTATGCTTGCTGCTACTTTTCGTGGCTTGTCGCTGCTACATCTATTTCCACTGTTGCTGCTGTTGCCACTGCTTGCTGCTGCTTGCTGCTACTTGCCGCCGCTTGTTACCGCTTGCCGCTGCTTGCAGACACGGGCTTCGATGAGAGGGACCTTCACATCGACACATGGACCGAGTACCTCCTCCGGCACACTGACGCTGATTGATGAGGAAAGTGAAATTGAAGAGAAAAAAAAGGGGACTGATAGTCCTCCAACCAATGACATTGACCTGATCCCGCATTACAGACATCGTCATGCACATCCCTCTCGCGTTAAGCGTCCCCACTCCAGCTTAGCAGCGTGGCACGTGCAACGCAGCGGCTCTGCAACATGGTACATCACAAACCCACCTCTTGCAACATAATGTTTCCCTCCTAAAAAATGTTTCATAGTTCCTCACTGCAAACCAGTCAATTCCTTCACGTGCAAGCCTCCCCATGGTTCAGCATCTGCGCATGCGGTTGACATCATCACCTCTGAATGAAACTGCCAGTTCCGACGTGGCAGGGCGCTTGTTCACGTGGCAAGTTCCACGCGGGATCAAGCCCGGGTGAAGCCAACGCTGATTCAGCTGGGGAGCAGAATCAAAACACAAACGAGGGGACCATATCTCCACCAACCAACGATATTTAATTGACACCAACTGAAGATCATCGTCATGCAGACCCCTCATTCTTATGTAAAATGCAACCCCTCCAGTTTAGCTGCGTGGTACGTGCAACGCGGCGGCTCTGTAGCATGTGGTACATCACAAACCTACCTCTTGCAAAATACTACTTCCCACCTAAAAATCAATTATGTAGGTTCTCACCACAAACTGGTCAGTTCCTTACCATGTGCGATCCCCAATAGTTCAGCATCTTTGCACGCAGTCAATGTCATCACCTCTAAAAAAAAGTGCCAGTTCCAACAAGCCAGGGCGTTTGTTCACGCGGCGAGTACTAGACGAGATCAAGCCTGGGTGAGGCCGACACCGATTCATCATTAGAGCAACATCAACGCATGAACAAGGGAAACGCATGTTCCTTGACCAAAAATATCAACTTAAAGCCGCATGAAAATCATTGCCATCCACACCCCTCATTCCTGCATAAAACGGAAACTCTCCAGTTCAGCAGCGTGGTACGTGCAATGGGGCAGCTCTGTATGCTGTGGTACATTGCAAACCCGCCGCTTGCAACATAATGCTTCCCACTTTTTAAAAAGGTTTGTAGTTTCTCACCGCAAACCGGTCAGTTCCTTACCATGTGAACCTCCCCATCATTCAGCATCCGTGTATGCAGTTCACGTCATTGCCTCTAAACAAAAGTGCCAGCTCCGACATGGCAGGGCACTTGTTCACACAGTAAGTTTCACAAGGGATCAAGACCGGGTGAAGCCAACTCTGATTCATCAAGAGAGAGACATTGACAACCAATTGAGGGGAATGCATTTCCTTTGACCAATGATATTGACTTGACACCGCATGACTATCCAACACGTGATGAAACCTGCATGAGGCCAACGCCAATTCATCAGGGCCACATCTGAAAAGAATGTTGTCTTAGAGCTCTAAAGTGGCAAGGGTAGCAAACGCACTTGCAGAAATAGTGCCGGCGGCACAGACCAGGCCAAGTGGCTTAAGATGGCCAGCAACATCGTCACCAACATCCTGGACATCTCACCATAAAAAAAGGATGTTGTGCTGCAGCAGCTCAGTCGTACGCCTTGCATGGCCAAGATGATGTGCAACACGGACAAGGGCAATGCATGAGCACTGGGAAGACAAATTGTAATTATGACATTGCAAGTTTTCCTCAAGCAATGGCCATTGAAATGTCATTGCAATGGCCTAAAACATGTGTTTTTTTTTATGTGTGCAGGAACATGGCCGGTTCAACATGAGCACAGTGGTCCACCTACAGCAAGAGAGCTACTTGGATCTGGAGGGTTTGCTCTGTTCTACTGGTTGGTGCTAGTGCAAGATCTAGCATCTTGTAGGTTGTGTTGGATGGCTGCAAAAAGTGCTGAATTGAAACTTGTACACAGAAAAGGGCTACAACACTGGTAGACATAGTGGTGCAACTCTTCTTTTGCATGTATGCTTGCCAAAATGTGTAACTGCATGTGTTACTGTGGTGATGTACAGTGCTTTTTGTGAAGCTATAATTGGTGTTCACTAATGCATTGCAATTCTTTCTGTTCATGTAACTTGCCCACGGTTTGAAGCATCTCCCAAACTGTTGAACTGTGGCTAATGTTTGGACTGTGATGATTCATGTGAAAATTGCAAACCATGTCTATTCTATGTAGTGATAGGTGCACATGTTCATCTGCCACAAAGTTCTGGTAAGCTGCAGTTGACAAGAGACAAGATGCAAAATCATGAGGGTAAAAGTATTATGGGGCAAATATTGTAACAGACAAGAAGAATGTAATTTTCCTGATGCAGTAATCTCTGTACGATGTACAAGCCACTCGTGATTGATCATGGGACCCCATGCAGTCGGACGATTTGGTCAAGGAACAATCGTGCTATCCCTTCAGCAGTTACATCCATAGTGGTCGGGATGAAGTGCGCCATCTTTTAGAATCTGTCAACAACAACAAACATGGCGTTGAACCCTTCTCGTGTGGCGGAAAAACCTTTCACAAAATCCATGGATATGTCAGTCTACGGTTTTTCTGGTATTGGTAGTGGTTGTAACAAACCAAGAGGTTTG
>SZWC01004988.1:120773-163163 GCA_023375785.1 Penium margaritaceum
AGTCGGACGATTTGGTCAAGGAACAATCGTGCTATCCCTTCAGCAGTTACATCCATAGTGGTCGGGATGAAGTGCGCCATCTTTTAGAATCTGTCAACAACAACAAACATGGCGTTGAACCCTTCTCGTGTGGCGGAAAAACCTTTCACAAAATCCATGGATATGTCAGTCTACGGTTTTTCTGGTATTGGTAGTGGTTGTAACAAACCAAGAGGTTTGGTGCACCAAATCTGGTGCCTTTGGCATAAGTCGTAGATTTTGTAGAAATTTGCAACATCAACCCTTATCTTGCCCCACCAATAGTACATGTCAAGTTTTTTAAGTGTTGTTGGCTCCAAAGTGACCTCCTTGGCCGATATTGTGACATTCCTCAGGAAGCATGCGCCGTAGCTCCTCGACTTCAGGGACGACGACTTGATTTTTCTGTTTTCTGCGCCAATAGGATCCTCCAAAGTGGAACTTCGTTGTGCCATAGGCTCCGTGGTTCTGGTAGCCACATGCGAATAGCTTTTCTATGCAT
The DNA here is from genome assembly GCA_023375785.1 of Penium margaritaceum. Classification (NCBI taxonomy): domain Eukaryota; kingdom Viridiplantae; phylum Streptophyta; class Zygnematophyceae; order Desmidiales; family Peniaceae; genus Penium; species Penium margaritaceum. The sequence goes on from SZWC01004988.1 coordinate 121,294, forward strand.
GGATCTGCTTGAATCTTGGATCTGCTTGCATTGACCTTGAGCACCTGTCCGAGAAGTTGTCAACGTTCCTTCGTAGTTCGGCAGTACACGAGGATGTTGTCGAGGTACACCACAAAAAAACATCAAGGTATGGGTCAAAAATGTTGTTCATTGCTGCCGTGAGCATTGCAAGGGCGGTTTTGTGTCCAAATGCCATGAGCGCATACTCAAAGTGCTCGTAACGTGTTCGAAAGGCAGCTTTTCTGATATCCTCCTCGGCGATGCAAGTTTGGTGCTAGCCACTCCGTAGATCGATTTTGCTGAAGACTCGTCATTCACATAGTTGGTCAAAAGCTTGTTGGCCTGAGGTAGAAGGTAGCATTTCTTAATGGTAATTTTGTCCACCGCCCAATAGTCTATGCACATCCGCATTTTGCCAGTTTTCCTTTTTCCGAACAATACTTTTGTGGCATCCAGAAGAACGGATGGTCGGATGAATCCCTTATTCAGCATCTGTTTTAGTTCTTGCTTGAGCTCCATGAGCTTGTGATTATTCATCCAAAAGGTTTCCTTGACGGTCTTTTGCTACCAGGTTTAAGCTCAGATTGGTGGTCGATATCGCATTTAGGAGGGAGTTTGCTCAGCAGTTCGTTGGGAACAACTCCTTCAAACTCTTTTAGGGGTGAAGTGAACTCCTCTGGCACATTTGCGAACTTAAACGCCGATGACGTTGACGGGGCTGATGTGGCTGTTGCGTTAGCTGCAATGACGGACTCGTTGCATGCGGTGCTTAGATCAACGTGGACAAACCATGCGGAGGCTCCTCTCCTCAGGTATCGTTTTGCTATGTCGAGGGAGATGAGGGTAGCAAGTGGCCGTCATGCTCGGGCGTTTACTACTGCCACGGTTGTGTTGCTTTTGGCTACTCTGTTGTTTTTTTTAGGTCGTTGACCGGATTTTGGCTGTTGCACAAGTGGCAAGAAGATCTCGTGCCCGTACTGTTCGATGTAAACAACGACGTTATTCCTGTCAGCTTGTGAGTTTTTCTAGTACAGGACACCTTGCCCGAGAATCACCTTGTAGTCACTCATGGAGCGGGAACTCTATATAGTTACTTCTTGCAGATCCACGATGTGTAGTCGTAATGGCCGCTTTAGTCCATGGATGTGAAAACGTGCATGGACAACTTCCTTCAAAAGCTGTAGATTTGTCCTTTAAACCAAGCCTTTTCACCAGTTGATTAGATACGAAGCTGTGAGATGCACCTCCATCAAGTGACACCGGCAATGTTTTGCCAAGACTCTTTCAGCAGTATTATAACCTGGTCATCCTCGTATCCCTAGTTGAATACTTTGCTCTCAGGAACCAGCATATTAGGCGATTGTAGCCGTTTGGGTGGGCAATCATTTGGCGTACGTTTTTGGGGGGGGGGGGGAGGAGTTTTGTTGTCTACTCTTGCCTTTGGCTATTTCCGGACTCCTCTCCTCCTTTTTTTTGTTTTTGCTGCTCCCCCCCCCTTTGGTTTTGTCAAAGACTGTTCCTCACGATGTGTCCGATCTTCCCGTAGCAAAAGAAAGTCAATTGATCGCCTTTTTTTTTAACAATGTCGACTTTAATCAGAGTCAAGTTCTCCAATTTTTTGGATCAATGCGTGTTGGTCTACTATAGTTGATGCCTTGGGCGCCAAACGTAGGGTTCGTTGAACTTTGAGTTGAAATGGGCAGAACCAATGCGTTCATCGCCTGCGATGATGTGTGGCAAATCGTTAATGATGTTGCACATCGTGAGGGCTCTGCCAATGTCTTGTTTGAGGCCGTTACTGTAGTGGAAACAGAGTTCATCATGTGCAAGGTTGCTGCCGGTGATGATCTCTCGAAAGCGGCACATGTATTCGTCCACGCGGGACAACTGCCTAAGCCGTTGTAACCGGCAGCGAACCTCCATTTTCACGTTAAGCTTGCCGAAGCAAGCTACGAGTGCATGGGTGAACTCGTGCCAGTTGGATGAGGGAGTAATTGATAATTTCTAGGTCGAGTGAACTCGCTCGAAAGATAGTACGCCTGATGGTGACGATGTGGTAGCCATTGGGTCTGCGCCTTTGGCTACCTATTGCCATTGCATGGCCATGAGATGGGCCCACCAACTTGAAGTCGTGTCCCGCAAAAGCGAGGATGGGAGGTTAATCTTGTGTTCCATAGAGTGAACCCCTTCAGTTGTGAAGTAGACCTCCAAACTTGTGCGGAATATCCCAACCGTTGGCCCCTTCGAATTTGTAGGATTGAACAACTCAAAAAGCCCTAAACAAATTGAGGTTCCGCCAATGTGGACTCCATCAGAAAGTACCGCTTCTCCTAATTTTGATCACAATTTGAGCGGCATCCTATTGTTGTTGTTCCACGAGCGTGCGTTGAAACACTTCTATCCGCGCAAGCCAACCAGTCAGCGGCGTGATCTTGTCTTGTATCGAGGATGGAGTTATATTGGTCGGTGGTGCAGGCGAGACTGGCATGTCAGTCGTGCTCGACTCTAGATTGGTTGCGACAGTCAAAGCACCAGCCATCATCTCCTCATTTCCATTCATGAGGTTGAAGGTCCTTTGCGAGGTATCTTATGCCCTTGTCGGTTTCTTTTCCGGTTACCGTTGCTTCTCGTCGGGTGCGCTCGCTCCGTGCGCCGACTTCATCACAAGGTTTGCAAACTTCTCGTAAGTGGAGATCTGCAGGAACACACGTGTGGGTTTTGAGTCAATGTAGGAATCAATCTTGTGCTTTGCCCGGTTTCGATGCGCTCGAATACCAAGTGTTTTGCTGATGGAAGTGAAGTGGTTCATAGTTGGAGACGCGGTTTGTCACATTTCACAAGATTGGGGTCAGTTGGGTATCTTTGACAAGCGAAAAGTGTCCTTCATTGTTTTAAGTGTCAAAAATTGATAGTGTATATACAAATGGCAACAACGGAGAATAAGGCTCAGTTGAGTCAATTGGTGTTTCGGTGGTTCGCGCAACGCAATGCCATGTTCTCATTCATGGACTCGAGAAGTCCCTCGTTTGTTCAATGGGGTTTCAAGGTTTAATTCAGGGTTCATGAGATCTTTTGCAATCGCTCAAGAGATTGTTGCCCGTAGTGTTGTAGCATCGAGTAACACCGCAAGTACGTTTTGGTGAGTTCGGGAAATGACTGGAATGTAGTTGTCATTGCGCGAGAGGTCCGGGGTATTTGGAAAAATTCCCCTCGAGCGCAGAAAAAAGACGGTCGCAACAAAGTCGCGAATTATGCCAAAAGCGACGAAGAAAAAAATAGGTTGCTTGTGGGTTTTGGGTCCCATGTATGCCCATCGGCATAACAAATACATATAGATTTATATTGAAAATGATTTTAAAAATTCATACCATGTTACAAGATGAAATGATAAGTTATGTTTACCACAAGAATTTACTATAATTATGCAGAAAGTTTTATTTTTTGCCTATATAGGTTTTACGTTTTCTTGGATCCTATCTTAATGTTTCTTGTCCAATTAAATCTTTAAAATGTTTTTAACGATATGAGTACCTTCACTTATAGTGAAAGATTATTATTTTGCAGTTTTATTTTTTCTTGCGTTTGATTGCGTAGATTATTTTGCATTATGTTTTTAAATTCTTTGAGGAAAGAGTTTTTATTGTTTTAAATATATTTTTCATGTTTTTCTGTTTTGAATTCTTTTGTTTCTCAAATTTTTGTAATTAAATTATTCCTTTAATTTATTTTATTTTTATCCTTTTCATGCATGTTCTATGGGAAAAAAATCAATGTTAATCATTTTAAGTGATTGTTCATGTTGAAATACATGTGAATATGTTTGAAGAATGTTTAAGTTTTTTTGGTGATTTCTCATTTTTGGCCTTGTCCTGATTTCTATTGGTGCGTGTATTTGGAAAGATTTGTTTATGGTCTAGACGTGGGTTTGATTGTTTTGAGTTTTTTCTAGTAGTTTGTTGCAATGCAAGTCTAGAGCTTTGTGGTGAGTCCGCCCTCCGCGGTACTCAAAGCTTTTCAATGTCCATTCTTGGATAGTTAATATCCAGTGATCTTTAGAATGTAGAGGGTAATCTTTTGCAAGATTTATTTACTCCAATTCTTTGAGTATGGATGTCGAACTCGCGTTGTTTTCATTCTGTTGATTTCCGGGTTTGAAGATTCCTGTTTATTTCAGTCGTTTCCACTTGTCCGAGGACTTCGCCTTGAGCTTATGGCGACTGGCGACGCGCTTTATGTCGCCAAAGTTAGGTGACTAGTTTCTGCACTTGGTACCCTTACGTGCGTGTGGTTCTCGCTGTCGCCCGTTTGGGCGTTGGAGAGTCAACCTGTTGACTCTCCAGTTGACTGTCCAGTTTGTCGCTCAAAGACTGTCAGAGATGGCGTCACTTGGCAAATTCTCAATGTCAATAGCTGGGAAGGTGACTGTTCGGAGGGCCGAGGCTGGATGGGTATGAAAAACTGTTTAGTCGCCCTCCCGAATTTGTTTTCAATGTCGTTTAATGACACAAAAGCAGTGTCACTCATCACGGAGATTTGAATTAGCTCGTTTCCACTGCGGTTGCCATTACACAAAACAAACAAACTTTTAGACCGACAAACTAGACATTTCACAGCGACGAAAATGTGACTATGACATCACGTCGAGGAGGAGGATGCCCATCCAGGTGAGGCCGAGGCACCTGTATCATTGTGCATAGCCGGACAGACGGACCTCACGATCATGCCTTCCGTTGACTTCGCAGACAAGATTTGGAAAGAGGCACCGTTCATCTGTCAAGCGGTCAACCAATCTCAGCCAGTTGATATTCTTGCTTTCGGCGGTTTTGTCCTTGAGGCAAGTAGCTTACCACTGTTTCTATCTGCCACAGCGGCAACGTATGGGGTTTGTTGTCAATGACAACAAACCCCATACCCCCCCAACAACTGGCTGATGGCTAACCATGAAACACGTCTTTCAGACAACTCTTGTTCTCCATTTGCCATGATTCTGGAATCTTCATAAGAAACATAGTTACCAGTGAAAAAATTGCGTTCTATTACTAGTAAAACATGGAAACTAATCAACAAAATATACCTCGTACAAGAACCTCGTACATGATTAACATGACTGTATGACACTTTGCAGTGCTTTCTCACAACAAAAAATGAAAACTGAAATATTGTAAAAAACTTTCTCCACAACAATATTTGTAACGAAACACAAGCATGACATCAATACATGAGATGTGCGGTCAATCAGGATGAATCTACAATCCAGCTTTTTAACAATTCTCAAACTGCCTTCATCAATGAAAAAAAAAAAAGAAGCCATGAGTACAAAGTTTTTCATCAGATTAAGCTTCAAGGTAATTACCAATACTAAAAAATATTGAGGGTGCAGTAGTTGTAATAGGGTCACTAGCAAACCAAGTAATCAATGGTGACAAGTAACATCTTCCTTGTACAGATACAAAAAAAGTAACTTGGTGGAAATTCTCCAAGCTTTTCTGGGTTACTTGAGAAGGGTTTCAGTAGAACCAAGCCGTTGAAACTAGTGTTTCTCAATACCCCCTCTCTGTTGAAGATTTTCATGCAGGTTAGAGGGAATGGAAATCCATCATAGAAATTTCAAGAAGTGAAGGTGGTGATGTTGTGATGTTTGGTGGGGGTGGAAGGAAATTTAAAGAAGGTGTGGAGGATTATTCAGTTGAACACAGAGATTGTGCAGTACATAAACCTTTATTGGGAATGGTAGTGGCCTTTCCCACTTATCAAAGCCTCCAATGGATGTGTTCTTGAGGCTATGAGGGTCCTCCTAAAGATAAACTTTTTTCTTGCAGATACCAAAGTTACACATTTTTTGTTACATTTCACTTTTTTTCTTGCGGACTCGGCCACACTTCACTTTGCTCAGTGGCAAAGAAATCCATAATTTCTTGAGACATCACTGAGTCTTCATGCCGGCGATAAATTCTACTCCAACTTTGGAAGTCAAGAGATGCAATCCCTCTCGATTTCCTCTCCTCAAGTGTGAGTGAGATTTTTTTAATTCAGAACTTGCTCTTAGGTTTTCCCTCTAGGAGATATATATATGTATGTATGTATTTGATTACGTTTGAAGAAACTTGGTTCAGCTCTCAACATTTTTCATGGCCGCCTGGATTTTTGGGACAACACCCAATTGCACTCTAAGTGTCATGCTCTCAGTTGAAAATTCCAAGTCTGGTTCATTCACTGTTGAAGAGCAAGAATGAGTTGTCCAAGAGCTGTTTATGAGGATCTCACGACCAAAAACATCTTTGAAGCTCCTGTCCCGGTCCCTACTTACCGGTGAAGTAGAAAAGGACCCCGAATCATTTTTCTTGCGCAATCTTGGTGGTGAAGCCGGTCGTTGCTCGCCCCTTGATGTTCTGCCACGTCCTTGTGAGTTCCTCCAAGATCCTGCTTTTGTCCTCTGAGTTTGTAGTATGCCGATCCACATAGCTTAGCATCAAGAGGATGCTCCGTCATTAAGGTCATCAATTGTGAGGCCACTTTCTGCTTTGTCGGCCGTCTGTTTTCTACCATTCATCTTTTTTCTGGCAAGAGCTTGCTGTCCTGTAGCGCCGCCGATTGGGCGCTTCCAACCTATAATGCGATTTGCTGCGTCCACTTGCACTAAACTGTGAAATGCACAGTTTTCTCTTAGGTTTAGCGAAGAGCTGCTCGCCATAGCAAGTGAGCTCCTTGCGGCAACCGGTGCTTGGAAAAGCGAGTGCCAGTCTCGCAGGCTATCCTACTCTTCGGGACTCCGCTGCGACTTTGCACCTCGGAGGTTGCTTCATCTTCCCATCAAAAGTGTGACCAGCATCGTGGGACTGATGTCAATCTTCCAATGAAGACATCTGGGAGCAAAGCGAGTGGTCAAGAAATTTTTGTAAAAATTCCTCAAACAAAATATGCTCCTCCCCAATTTTTGCCGAAGTCATTGCTGCAATTGCAGAAGGCTAGTGGGAGGCACTCGAGCTTCTCAGCACCCTGCCACTCCTTTTGTGGGTTTGCATGATATACCCTCAACACCACCGCCATGCTCAAAATCGACAATTGTGTGGAGAGGGAACTGGCGATGTTGACGATCTTGTCGTAGGCAGTACGTTTCTCTAAGTCAAAGTATGAATTGTCATTCACATTGCAAAGAAGATTTCCACGCTGAGAGGAATCACTTCAAGTTTTGGATGTAAATGTTTAAGCTGAGAGAATCATTTTAGGCACTCCTAAAGTAGCTCTCGTGCTCCTCCTTGGTGTTCCACGGCCCACAGTCACCTCGTTGTGCACTATAGAACAGATTACATGGATGGCAAGGTTGCCATTCACAATAGGCGCTTTTCCAAAGCTGTCGTGCTCCTTGGTACAGACCCGAGGCACCTTGGCAAAAGTGAATTCATTCCGTCGACTGTGGCGACGATGTTGTGTGCGCCCCCAAGATTCGTGCACTCCCTGTTGATTTGTTGTAGTAAAGGGAGAGTCAGGTTTATATCCAGCAGTTGGGCTCAGGTTGACCCTTTGATGGCATTGGAGCAGACGTACCCTTCATCGAAGGTTTCACCTTCTCCGCTTTTCAGTGAGATCAGCCCCCCATTGCTGACAATATGCGCTCCTTGATTTAACAGCTCTTTAAGCGATAGGAGGCTCAAGGAAATCCTAGGGATAAAAAGCACATTACCAAAGTGCACTTGAGCTCCTTGTACCTTGTCAGTGTCATCTTCCATTTTCCTTTTACTTGCACATGCCAGTTTTTTGCTACAATGACGTAGCCTTTATCACTGTGCTCAAGGTTTTGGAGGCAGGATCTATCAAACGTTACGTGTGACGTGCACCCATTGTCCAGATGCCAGACATTTTTTAGCAGAATTGCTCGGTACTCACAACTTCTGAGACATGGAATGTAAATCGTAAGAAGTCAAATTCTTCTTTTCCACTCCAACAATCACCTTTTGCTAAGTAACCTCATCTTCTTCATAACTATCCTCCTCTCCACCATCCAAATCCTCTAGCTGCTCCTCCCTTCTCTCCTGCCTCCTTGCACACTCCTCATCTCTCAGCCTCTTCCTATGATGCAGTCTGATGTGTCTAGGTTGCTTACAAGATTGACACTTGCGCACAAGTTGAGGTTTGACATGCCTCTTGTTGGAGTTTCCACAGGGTGAAGATGGTGATGTTTGATTCTGCTTAGATGTAGGAGTTGAGCTCACGACAGATTTGTTTGATGTCGGATGGGACACGAGGGCAGTGCAAGCTTTTGAGTATGATGGATAGGAAAGAAAACGTAGCTTTTCCTTTACAAGCTTGCCATCGTGCTCTTTTATCAACAACATCTTGCGAACGTACACCTCTCTCAAATCAGCCTCCGCCTTTAACTTCACCAAATGCCTGACTTCCTCCCAATCGCCAATCAATCTGTTGAGAAGGAAGGTTACAAAGATGGGCTGCAAAATAGGAGCATCAGTCACCACAAGCTGGTCGCATAGTGACTTGGCTTTGTTGATGTAATCCTTAACGCTCGTGAAGCTACTAAGGTTGATATGGGAAAGCTCCGTGAGGAGATGCGATTTAAAGGTAAAGTCTCCTGACATGTAGGTCCCTAACAGGTAGGACCACACATAATGAGTTGGTTTGCTTGATCACTCAAACATCCTGATTTCTTGTTGGATGTGTGGAATGATTCGGTTGTCCAGCACCATGTACGTAGCCTTGGTGAAGCAGTTGAACTCTGCCACCGCTTGTGGTGATGACTCTAATGGTGGCGGCGAGTAGTGCATATTGTAGAACTACCCTAAGTTGTGAATGTTAGGAACCTGTTTGAACTTGTGCGCCCAGTGCGAGAAGTTCTCTTCGTCAAACTTGTCGATCTAGATTTTGTGCAGGTGGAATGATGCCATTGCAGAAGGCACTTTGATCTCGAGATGATAGAGTGGGATTCTTTGTCCTACCAATGGTTCGACAAGAATAGGATACTGATGCAAGGGTACAGCTGGGAATGGCGGACCTTCAGTTGTTCCTTCAGATGCTACAGGCTTAGTCCTGTGGGCTTGCGGCATAGGAGATGGTTGATTCTGTTTGCTTCATGCCAGTGGTGGCACCCCCGGGATCACTTAAGAATGGGCCTTCAATTGTCATTGCACAACTTTGTTAACAACTGCTCTAGGCTGTATTTACTGGGAGATAGCTGGTTGAATGACAGGTGGAGGAATTTCTTGAGATCATTGGGAAGAAGATTCTTGTGACTGCTCTTGCTACTGCATCTTCTGTTGCACTTGTTATTACAGTTGTTTTTCCGTTGCTGCACCATGTGTTCATGCATCTGATGCTGCTACAGTTCAGAGTGTGCCAACTGTTGTTTAAGTTGTACATTTGGTGCTACCAACGCTGCATGCGACTGTTGCTACTCTTGTGTGTGTGACGCTTGAGCCGCATGTGTGAGGTGCTCTTGGTGTCGAAGGAGCTCTTGGGATCCAAGCTGCTCTCTCAATGCCTCTTGTTCTTCCTCAACAACTTAACACGCCAATGCTTCCTACTACTTCATCCGTTGCACTTCCTCAGCCAAGCGTTGCACTTCTGCTGCTTGTCGCTGTACGTGATCTGCGACTTGGTGTCCCTACTCCTGACCCATGTGTAAACCATGCATAACTCATTGATTTTCAAGGGGAGGGGAACCTCCTCCTTTCTTGTGAAGGGGGAGAGGACCTCCCCCTTGGATTTCAGGTTCCGTGTCACTCATTGGAACCTCTATGGTTGTGCGATGTGCACGGTGAACCGCAAGGCAAATGCAACAACCAACATCCTACCGCTCACTTGTACGTATACAGTGGAGAGCGTCTCAACCTGGTACTATTCCTACTATGTTGCTGTTGTTGTGCTAGAGGAGAGCAAAACCTTGCTCTGATACCATGTTGGAATTTTCCATGACCACAACAAAGTCTTGGTTAGCCTTGCTGAGGTGCCTGGGCCTTTGGTGTGCCAAGAAATGCTTGTACAACTGCTTAGAAATGAACACGAAAGCTCTGATTTTATTGTAAGCATACAAAGTATAGCACTACTATGTACAAGCTTAGTAACAGCCTATGAACGGCTCAGCAAAACAAACGTGACAGAGCCTGGCCCAAACTAGGCGCAACGTCTTGCTAGGCGTCCAGCCTTGTAGCAAGAGTCTTGTTTTGTCAACCGTCTTCCCGGTTGACAGGCCTCCAGGATGTTCAAGAAACCTCCTCTCTATGTTGGCACACTTTTGCCAGAGTCAATGTGTCGTCAGAGAGAAATCCAGGAAACTCCAACAGCACCGGGATCTGAGTCTGGTACAGAGACTAAGTGGCTCGCAGACGTGTAGAATAGTTGATGTTGATACAATGGAGTTGGAGAGACTGGAATCGGTTATTGGAGCCAGAACTGGTGCTCCCTTCTATACTGTTACTCTGGCTGGTAGCAAAACCTGGCAGTCCAGGCTTCTTCATTGAAGGCAACGGTTCTGGCAATCCCAATCGTTGATGCATTATCGTGTCTTCTAACATTGGAAGTGACGATGATGATGCAATGAATCCTCCATGAGGGCGTATATGAGCTAGACGACTGTGTTGATGTCTATACAATGGCTGACGCAAACCTCATAGCTTTGTACCCTTGAAGATGACCTTCTACAAGGCAGTTTCCAAGCTGTCCAACCTTGGAAATCACTCCATTGAGTTGGCAAAGGTATTCCCACCTTTCTTGGACACATCAACCCATTTGTACACGTCGAGGACTTGAACATGTTCTTAAGGACAAAAAAACAAGAAGTATTGTAGAATGTATAGTGGAAAATTCTTTATAGGAAAATTCATGGTGAATCATTGTAAAATCTATAACTTGACGTGAACTCCTTCACAATTGAAACTGACTGCACCGTGCTGAAGCTGAAATCTAGCGCACTTATCGCCTCACTCCAATAAGGAAGTGGACTTTTTTAAGCAAGAGAGGAGGTTGTGGAAAGCGATGCTTTCCCCAGGTGCCCCATAGTATTTTCAAATAGTGCAAGCTTCCTACCATTTGCATGCGCAGGAAACATCTTATTTCCCATGGAAAAGATAAGGAAGAACAAAGCCACCACTTTGCAGGCCGCTAGAGTTATCGGCCCTTATCCGTGTTGCCTGTCCTCAACTAGCAAGGACTTCACTTAGTCATTCACTCATGGAAAGGGATGTTACATTTCTCCATTCATCGCCAAGGCACACTTATAATGGAGGATACAAAGAGCACTTCCAAAAGATGTTATTCCATGACGATGTGATGGTCATAAACATCATTTGCTATGCATAGTAGATTTTGACCTTTCCCATGGAATGGCTGATGTGGATGTAGGAGATTTGAGTGAAAAGATGAGAATTGTGAGTGGATTCCCTGGCCTTGGATCGGTAATGAAGGTATTAGCATTTGGAATAGGCAATTTTGGATGTGTTTCTCTAAATGCGTAGAGGTCGCTGGATGGATGGGACCAAGTTCTTAAGAAAATCTGAGTATGTCAAAAGCTGTAGTTGTTGAATTTTTCCAAGAAGTCTGGTGGGTTCCTTAGGGAAGTAGAAGTGCACTTGCCGTTGAAGAGCTTCCAAATACTTTGTGGACGAGTTGTTTCTTCAAAATGAAAAGATTAGTGGAAGAAGTTGTAGCCATAAGACGTGTCTGTGCTTATCTCGTCTACTTGTAAGGTAAAAGAGATGGCTTCCATGTTGAAAAAGTCTGGTGAGAAGGGAGTTAGAGGTAAGGGGTGTACTCAATAGACAAGTTCAAAGAGGTTGACTGCTTTAGGCTAAGCTACTACATGATAGGTCATTGTAGGATGGGCTTGTACATGATGATCTACTGGATTTGGATTATGATTTGGTAGAGCTACTGCTTGTGCATACTATTGCAGCAAATCATTAAGTTGATGCAAAGCTTCTTGTAGTAAGTGAGAGAAAATCTCCTTTGTGTGGTACCTTGTCTTTTTTAGGTTCTCTTTGGTTCGTTGAAATCAAAGAATCTCTAGATCCCTACTCAAATGAGCTTCTTCCATCTGACAACATTGTGGAAACACCCTTTGAGGTGGCATGTGCAAGGTATGGTTGGGGTTTACTTCCTCCGTGGGGTAGACCAATGCAAAACAATTATCCGGTAGACTTGCTACGGAGGAAATGAAAGTAGAATTGAATAAAACGGGCCAGCCCGGTTTTTCTTTGTCTGGGCATGCACAAGATGGGACATAGCGTTGTGTCGAGACTTTGTCGCTTTGTTACATAATGTAAATCGAGTCTTTCTTCCTCTCCCAACGGTTGAGTAGACTTCTCCATAGATGCTGAATATTGAAGCTGGGCTCAACGTGTTGTGTCTTCACAATCACTTCTCCTCTATCGCACAGTGTTACAAATATGTCACCAATGTTGGTTTTAGTGGGCGCAACTCCCACATAACCCCTGGGGGTACCTCCCCTGGTGTGGGTTTCCCCACGTGGAATGACAAGTTGTTTGTAAAGCTCCCAAAGAAAGGCGCAGGTGTAAGTATCCCCCTCTAGGGCCTTAACCAAAAAACAACAAGTGTCAAGTGTATCATGCAAAGAGTGAACAGGGCTTCATAATTACACTACACGTAAATGTTCATGTGCATTTACTATCTATACACACCTGAGATATCTCTCTTATGCCCATAGAAAACAATTTTGAACACTGATGCATCGTTTCACTTGTGCATATATACATATATGACTAACCTGATTGATGCATACCGATATCCACATGTCCATCCACATCTATATCCACATTGATATCCAAATCCATGTATTAGGATATCTCAGCATTCATACATATCTATATGTAGTTCTATGTAGTTTTCAATGAGACAAAATATTCAATTGCACATTCTTGTTTCTTAAGTATGATGGATTTCTAGTTCTTCTACACAGATTAAAGCTAAAACTTTCTTTTGGATAATAGTAGAAGAATTTTGTTTTTCAACATGAATTGCAAAGGAGTTTGAATTTTTTTCAACATTTTCTGTAGCGGGAGGGCTGGTTGGGCCCTCCCTCCTCGCTGAAGCAAGGGGTGGTTGCGCACCACCCCTCGCTTCAGTGAGGGCTGGCCAGCGACCAGCATTTTGCTGGCCGCCGGCCAGCTTGCTGCCGGCCGGCTGGATGGCCGGCGGCCGGCCAAGCGACCGGCCGGCCAGCCGCCAGCCGCCGATCGTGGCCTCAGCTCAACCAGCGGCTGATGGACCACAAGGGCCTCGGGTACAAGGCCTCGTGGCCTTGTACCCTCACCCCCCTCGCCCTTCTTGTAAACAAGCAAGCGAGTACGAGGGATAGGGGGAGCAAGGGTGAGGACGAGATAGCTGGCGCAAAATTGCCAACGTGCCTCGCACGCGGCGATTTCACGCCGGAACTACAAAACGTAAATCGAAGTTTGTTTGCGACGAACTTTGACATAAAATGAACAAAATGACTTGTGCGAACACGCAAATTCGAGGTAAAAACCCACGGTTTGGGTCCCAAAACCAGGGGTAAGGTTAAAAACGGAAATGGGCCTTCAGAGACTCGAAGTATTCGGGTCTCCATGCTCTGGGTCATTGATGAAGATTGCCCCTCAGTCTTGCAAAGGGGATAAACCCCTAACGCAGACTGAGAACGCCATTCTGTGAACTCCGACAATGACTTTAGAGCAAAAGCTGGAGACTTGACCCGTTATAGTGGTTCTCAGAGCCAGACGACCCTCGCGACCAAGAGTACAATGGAAACGGCGGCTACGACAAAGATCAAACGCCGCCGGCATCTGCAATCAAGAGCAAAAACACTAGAAGGTACTAAGACATGTACGCTTCACTATTTGAAGCGCCGTACAGTGTGTTAGGAAGCTAGAGAAGAGCTATGTTTTTTTGGGCTTCTTCTCTAATGTCTCTTCTCCATCCTAGTGGGCTAGAGGAAAATGTTTGGGATGGGATAGGGAGTAACCACCCCCAAAACCACCTATTTTCCCCCTCTTCTCAAGGCTCCTTCCGCTCATCTTCAACCAAACATTTGGGCATCGCCTTTCTCCAATACCTAAGACTCTCACGACCTGAGAGAAAAGGAAAGGGAGAAAAGTACTACTTGGAGAATTCTTTGAGGCCGCCACATTGCCGTGGGGCACAAAAAGGGCACCTCCAAGGGGAGGCAAGGTGTGCCAAGAAGATGCAAGAAGAGACGAAGGAAGACAAGAAGACAAGAAGACAAGAAGAAAAGTGGTCTTTTCCTTCTTGACCTTGTACTTGTGTATCTAGGTTTTCTCACTCTTGGTCCTAGTTTTATGAGCGGTACTCACACTTCTTGTTATTCCCTTGTATTGTTGCATTCTGTTTTCTTATATCCTAATTGCTACCAAGTGCCATGAGTCAGGGCATGGAAGGACTAGCTTGAAAACCCACAACCTTGTGCCAGCTTGGTGGCCTGGGAAAATAGAAATGTAAGTTAAAAATGCCTCACCAATTGTGAGAGCAAGATTTTAGGAGACAATTCCTCCTTAAATTGTGTTGTGGGGTGATCTTCGCAGCAGTCTTCACGTGCTAATTGCACGAGCTATGAGATGGAAAGTGCCGGACCGTCCAAGACCAACAAGGGCAAGGTGGTAACAACCTTACAACGAGCTCTCGGTGGACTCCAAATTTTGGGAGCCCCCGCCGCGAGCACTGTTGCCAACCCAAAGGCAACCCTGCTTCCAAAGGCAACCGTACTGCTGAAGGAAACCAACGCCAACCTCGGCAAGACGGAGAAGCATGCGGAAGACAAAACGTTACTCGACGAACACGTCGGCAGGCACGTGGGCAACCCCCACGCGACGGTTGACGCGATGGAGGAGGATCCCCCGGAGAAGGACCGTGACGAAGAGCACGTTGTCGACGATGGCAAAGGCGATGAGGATCGCGACCATTGCCATCGTCGTGTGGCAAACCCGAGCCGATTACTGAAGAAGGGCAAGGCGCCCGCCGCATCACTTGAAGTTGCGGGCTGCAACGAGATTGCCGAGGGCAGCAAGGGCCCTGAAAGCAGCCACACAGGGAGTTCCTGCAAGAACAAGCCGGACGACGTCGCCACGAAGGCAATTCACGATAACCATCGTAGGCTTGCTGATTTTGCGGCTAAGGCAGCAGGCCGACACAAGATTACCACCAGCGGTGGAGATACGGCACCACTAAGTGGAATGGGGGCGGACCCCTCTTTCTGCGATGTTGCCGCAATGGGGTAAGGCAGCGCCCACTCGAGCGTCGTCGCCGACGACAGTCTCCTCCAAAAGGTGGGACTCTTTGGAGGCCTATACGTGAACTGGACCCTCCTGTAGTGGGTAAGGGTGCATGGAAAATGCGAGGCCCTCAAGGATATCGTCGATGCTTTGACGACATCAGGGCTCAAGTTCGTGTTCGCCAACTTGCTGGCCCATGTCAGGCAGAGCATCACGGACCTCGACCATGGTCGCCATCTGCAGCGCCTTACCGCCCATGAGGCAAGCCGCCGATGCAACGACCTTGACAAGGCGTTGCAGAGTGTGACCTAAGTGCGGATGCGGTAACAAGCACAATGTGCCACAGCTGCGGATGCCACTGCCGGTGGCAGCGACGACTTACCTACCTCGATGAATTCAGGGTCGGTCATGAATTCATCCTTCCTCCATAGTGTGGAGATCTTCCGTAAGGGCGTGAAGGTGGCTGATTGGCTGAATTGTATGGAGTACGTTCTACGTATCCACAAGGCTCCACTCACCCAGTGGGGCAACCTTGCCACGACGCGGCTTGAAGACAAACTCTTCAAGTATGTGCTCAAGGAGTGGACTACGCAGCAGCCGCACCTCGAGTGGCAACCCATGCCATGTGAGGCCTTTTACGCAATCATGTGCAAGAAGTGCAACCAAATTAAGGAGGCTCAGCGTGCCTTCCACACGATGAAGGACTTCAGGCAGCTGGGCAGCTCGCTTGAATCCTGCTTGAGTGAGTTCACCGCACTCATGGATGAAGCCGAAAGCTTCACCAAGGGCGATGGGACTCAGACCTTCAAGTACCTAGAGTGCATGTTGCTGGAGTACTTGCGTGATGGTCTCGCCAACAAGAAGCTGAAGGACAAGACCACCACGATAGCCACTGGTGAAGCTTTGGCAAGCTGGAGGGCGTTGCACGACTACATGAGTGAAGTGTTTTTGGCAAACCCAAAGCACTACTCTAATGCATGGCCAAACGTGCGTGCACAGCAAGGACGCAACATGCGCATGGATGCTGCAAGGGCTAGTGGGTCAGTTGGAGAGCAAGACGGGGTCAAGGGCAAGCAGCCCGCAAACCCTCCAGCTAAGAAGACCGGTGGAAACAAGGGCCCCAATAAAAAGTGTAGTCGCGAGAATAACGAGCTGCAGGCAGCGCATCAGCATCGCATCGCAGCCTTCCAGGAAGGGCTTTACCACAACCGCATGCAGCCGGGCCACTTAAGGGTGTAGTTCCCTGAGGTTGCTGGTGGTGGAAAAGAGGCCGCAGAGTTAGCTACAACTGCAATACCTCATGTGGATGGTGCGGTAGGAGGCTGCGGACAAGGCCGTGGACAGGGTCGCGGTCGCGGCAGTGGGCCCGGCCGTGGTAATTGACAAGACCGTGGGGCAGGTTTTCCCCACCCCTGAGTGACGTTAGAGGGGACCACTCAGGGGTAAACCTGGATCATGAGTGTGGGTTCATATGTTCATATGAGGATGTTAAACAATTTCAGGTTTTGACGAGTTCAAATTTCTTTGTTGTTTTCTCTCCTCTTGTTGAACCGCATTCAACACTTGCTGACCAACATTTCCCACTAAACCTTGCATCTCCGGACGAGATACATGATCGTACATGCTTTGTGATGGCGACACCAATCACTGTGCAAGAGATGGATGACACAGTGATTGAAGCGAATGCTCTCAAAGCAATGAGTTAAATCATGTTCGCGGTCCGTTTAGTCGATGGTTTTGACCTAAGAAAACTAATAAACTGGAAGGTGATAGCCGAATTCACACGTGCCCACAAGGCTCGACTGGGTGAATCATGGGAGTGGCGACGCTCATTGTACAGATTGCGTGTTTATCACAAACTTGGCTTGCCGTCATCGAGCCTGTTCACTCAGAAGAGTAGAGGCAACATGACAATGCAGTTCAAAGGACACCAAGCTGGTGCTCCCGAGAACGTACTTGCTGACACTAGAGGAGACGACTCTTTTGTTAGCCTTGGCTTTACCCGACAGGTTGGCCTGAAGTACAAGCCATCGAATGGCGCAGTTGTTGTCAATGAAAACCATACAATACCCGAGATCGGTACTTGTAAAGCAAAAAATTGTATTCAAGGGTACACACTGAGTGTCACATTGAAGGTACTCAACCTTCTTGACCTGTTTGACGTGGTGCTAGGCGATCCCTAGCTCCGTGAGAAAACGGCTATAATGTGCTTTGAATCAAAGTGTTTGATCATCCAAAAAGGACAGCGCTTCTTTACGTTGAAGCTGAGTACGAAATATTCACTGACCCAACTCAACGTCCATGCCAGCTTGTCTACAATGCAGGTCAAGAGACGTATTCGACAAGGTTGTTGATACTTCTTGGCGAAGCTGTAGAAAGTGGAGGACGACATGAAGGAAAACACGCCACAAGAGATCAAATCTCTATTCGCAGATTTCTCGAATGTATTCCAAGACCCACCGGCTGGGCTTCCACCAAAAAGACACATAGGCCACACAATTCCTCTGCAACCGGAGGCGACTCCTTTGTTTAGTCCCATGTATCGCCATAGTCCAGTAGAAAGGCAAGAGGCCAAACGCCAAATCAAAGAGTGTCAGGAAAAAGGGTGGATCGAGCCCAGCAGCTTGCCGTACCGTGCGCCGATCCTTTTTGTGAACAAAAAAGATGGTGGCTTATGCATGTGCCTAGATTACCGAGCGTTGAACAAGCTGACTATGAAAAATCGATTCCCCCTACTGTTGATCGAGGACCTTTTTGACCAGCTCCAAGGCGCCAAAGTGTTTTTGTCTTTGGAGTTTTTCCAAGGGTACCATCAAATCCACATCACAGAAGACGATGTACCCAAAACCACGTTTCAAACGCACATGGAACATTATCAGTTCCGAGTGTCATGCTTCGGGCTTACAAATGTCCTGGCAACCTTCCAAGGAGAAATGAACCAAACGTTTGCCAAGCAACTCGGACAGTTCGTCTTGGTTAACCTGGACGACATCGTGGTTTTCTCCAAATCAATGGAAGAGCACATTCAATATCTACACAAAGTTCTCGCAATCCTTCGGGAACAGAAGTTGTATGCGAATGTGAGCAAGTGCAAGTTTGCACAAGATGAGGTGGAATACCTTGGAGACATCGTTGACAAGGACGGCATCCGTGTTGAGCCATAAAAGGTCCAAGCCGTTGTGGACTGGCCACGCTCCAAAAATGTTGGACAGATTTGGTCTTTCCTCGGCCTTGTTAACTACTTTTGACGGTTTATGCAAGGGTATTTGACCCTGGTAGCACCACTAACCAGGCTCATGCAAAATGACGCGTGTTGGGAATGGACATGTGATTACAAGAACGCTTTTCTCAAAGTGGAAGAGCTTCACGGCGCCCGTCCTAGCTCTTCCGGATCCATTGCAACCATGGGAGGTGCTATGTGATGCGTCAGTAGTAGGACTCAGTGCTGTCCTCATGCAGAACGGTCACCCAGTTCCATATGAGAGCCGGAAACTCATCCGCACGGAAACGCGGTACAAAACTGGGGATTAAGAGCTCCTTACAGGCGTACACGCCTTCAAGATGTGGCACTGCTACCTCGAGGGTACTGAAGGGGGTGTGATGGCTGTGATAAACCATAATCCATTGGTGGTTTTCCAAGCACAACCGAACCTGTCAAGACAACAGGTGCATTGGAGAGAAAACCTGAGCCAATTCTTGTTCACGTGGGAATATCGGCCAGGACGTATCAATGTGGCCAATCCACTAAGCCGACAGCCCGTGGAAGTAAAATCAACCACCGAGGCTGGTGGGTATTTTATGGTCATTACAAAAACAATAGTACAATCACCAGATCTCCCTGCATCGTTGTGGCAACCACCACGAGAGATTATCTATTACAAAAGTTTTGTAAACAAGATCCGGATGGGATACTGTATGAATTCTTGGTCTCAAGACTCTCAAAATCTAGACAAGTACACCTTGGTGCAGGCCGCAAGAATCTTTTGACAAGGAGAACAAGTTGTTGTGCCAAACTTGGGAGACCTTCAAGCAAGAATTATCTCCCATTTCTAGACCTGCCGGTCGTAGGTCATGTGCGACCCCGAAAGACCGGACAAGAACTCTTGCACCACTATTGGTGGCTAGGATGGAGTGTTAATGTTCGTAAGTATGGCCTGACATGTGTCCCATGTCTTTGGAATAAGGCTAGTAAAAAGAAGCCTGCTGGACTCCTCCAACAGCTTCCCATTCCTAGGACTCCATGGGAGTGCGTCAGCATGGATGTCATTACTGGTCTTCCGGACACGGCCCCTGGCCATGATGCAATACTAGTGGTTGTACATCTTTTGACAAAGATGACACACTTCATTCCTACAACCATTGACGTGAACGCAGAGGAGACTACTCGTCCCTTCAAGGAAACTTCTACCAAAGTGGATTGGGCCATTTCCCATTGTGGCACGCATCGGGCCAGTGGCATACCGATTGCTACTTCCGCCAAGTATGAAGATACATGACATGTTTCATGTGATCCAGTTGGCTCCATACACGGCAGACGGAACCGTTTAGCCACCGCTAGTAGTCCTTACTGCCGATGGCCAATACGAGGTCCTTTGCCTACTTGAGCACTGAGAGCGTACTCTTCGGTTGCGCGTTGTTAGGGAGTACCTCGTTCATTGGGCCGGTTGTGGACGTGAACATAATTCCTGTGAGCCGGAATATTGGTTGCCCAAAGGATTGGTCAACAAATACTAGAGCGAGCCTGCAGCTTGCACACATCAACTCGTGGGAGGAGGTACAACCTGAATGCGGCAAAAGTAAACAATATTCCCACGGGGCAGCATTCATGGACAATAACCATAGATGGTTGGGGACGCCCAACGTGGTTGTCGCGCAGACGCTCCAGCCCAAAGGAGGGAGGCCGCTAGTTGTGCTGACCTACAAGTTGCAGCTTAGGTCCAAGTAACATGCACGTGTTCATGTTTAGCTGGTGATTGGAATCATTGATTTTCTTTCACAATGTTGATGACTCAATAACTGACAATCTTGCTTATTGTTCATGAAGCAAAACGATTCATAATAAGTGGGGAGGAATGTAACGGGAGGGCCGATTCGGCCCTCCCTCCTCGCTGAAGCAAGGGGTGGTTGCGCACCTTCCCTCGCGTCAGCGAGGGCTGGCCGGCGGCCAGCATTTTGCTGGCCGCCGGCCAGTTCGCTACCAACCGGCTGGACAGCCGTCGACCCACCACTGGCCGGCCACTGGCCGGCCAGCCGCCAGCCGCCGATGGCGGGCTCAGCCCGATTGACGGCTGAGGGGCCACAAGGGCCTTGAGGGCGAGGACTCGTGGCCTCATGCCCTCACCCCCCCTTGCCCTCCTTGCAAACAAGCAAGCGAGGACGAGGGATAGGGGGAGAAAATGGTCAAGACGAGAGAGCTGGCGCAAAATCATCAGCGTGCCTCGCATGCGACGATTTTGCGCCGGAACGGCAAAACGTAAATTGAAGTCTGTTTGCGACAAAATTCAACAAAAAGTAAACAAAGTAACTGGTGTGAACACACGAGTTTGGGGTAAAAAACCCCGGTTTGGGTCCCAAAACTAGGGATAAGGTTGAAGACGGAAATCGTCCGCCAGAGACTTGAAATATTCGGGTCTCCCTGCTTTGGGTCGTTGATGACGATTGCCCCTCAGTCCTGCAAAGGGGGTAAACCCCTGACGCGGACCGAGAACGCCATTCTGCAAACTCCGACGACGACATCAAAGCAAGAGCTGGAGACTAAGTACTCAAGTGGCTTACTGGCAGTCTTTACCCATTTGACCTTGTGTCTAGGTGGGTTCAAGTGACAGAATCCTACTTCCTGAT
Source organism: Penium margaritaceum (assembly GCA_023375785.1). Taxonomy (NCBI): domain Eukaryota; kingdom Viridiplantae; phylum Streptophyta; class Zygnematophyceae; order Desmidiales; family Peniaceae; genus Penium; species Penium margaritaceum. The sequence continues at coordinate 142,362 of SZWC01004988.1, forward strand.
GAGTAGGGGCACACTGGCAGACAGTATTTGGAAATTAGGCAAAACAAAGGAGAACTAGAAAAAGTGGAAAGCTGCACACAAGGGTGCAATGGGTTATATAGTGTACATAGTCAATAATGCAATGATGATTGAAATGACTGGAAAGACGAGTTTTGTGCACATGAATGAATGAAAACTAAAGGTAACAAATGTGAATAAGGAATTTGGATATTTCATTAAAGATTCAACGTGGAATGTTTATTTTGTGACAATTTCTGTGAAGGTTTTCAATGGATCACTATTCATTCATCTATTGTGAAACAAGAATGAAAATGATTTGAGTGGCTTTTTGGTTGGATGTGATACAAGAAGACATTGCTGGTGTGAATAACAATTATGTAAGGTAATGAATTTCTTTACCTACATGTATATAAACATATGTATGTGTGTATTTTTGTCTCTAAGTGTAGAGAAAGATTGATACATAAATGGATATATATATATACTTATGTCTTAGTCACTTTTTTCTGATTAATAAATGCTTCGTTTTCCCCTTAGCAATATGAACTCCCTTCTAGGTACCCAGGTTCCACTCCTTTGCTTTTTTAGTACACAAGTTAGCCCTGTACCCCTCCCCCTTCTTCTTCTCGGTAAAGAAAGTTGAACAAAAAACTGTTTGATATGTTTTTTCCATGTGTGGGTCGAGGTGGTCCCTTATCTGCAAAGGAGTTGTCGAGGCACAGGTGACAAGAAAAAAAATTGTTTTGAACAAAATTATAGAGCAGGCCATGAAAAGAGACGCGAAAAGCGTGAGGCAATGGGAAAAGGTACAGGCAAGAAAAGTGGAAATGCAGTTGACAAAGATAAGGATGCGAGTGAAAACTTTCCGGAGGAGAAATAAAAACAATGTTTGGGGCGACGTGAATGACAAAAGCTGTCGGTTGCAGGTGCTCTTGTCCTCTCTTGTTCTACCTTTTGTCGTCGATGTTGTTGCTTTGAAGTTCCTCAAGCTCCCTCTGGAGCCTGCCTCCGTGAGTAATCTAGCTGCTCTGAGGCTGCATTGCTTACCCCCGTGATCCTCCGTGGCGTAGCCAAAAAAGAACCATAGCTCACCCCCCCTGTTCCCACTGCCAATACTTACGCCATACGACAGAGTGTCGGCATGTGCCGTCTCCTGCACCGTTGCTCGGACGACGCTTTGTTGCGCCTGCGGTCGGCATGACAGGCCCCCTCGACGGGGCTCAATCGAACCCGACGGCAGCACCTGCGGTTGCAGCTGCTGCTTTGGCTGTCGCAAAAGCTGCTACATTAGATGCTGTTACTGCAGCAAGATGCTGCTGTTGCAGTCGTTCACTGCTGCAGCTACTACATCTGCTGCTACTGTAGCGGCTGCAGTCCACCAAAGTTGCTGCTGCAACTGCTCGCCGCCGCTGCTATTGATGCGGGTTTGGCCCGCCACCACTACTGCTACATTTACCCATCGTTGCTATTGCTGTTTCCCGCCGCCGCTGCTGCAGCTGCTCGCCACTGCTACTGCTGCTACAACTGCTGCCCGCCGCCGCTGCTACTGTAGCTGTCCGCTGCCGATGCTGCTGTTATGTTTACTGCCCGCCGCCGCTGCTGCTGTAGCTATTCACTGCTTCTGCAGGACTCGCAGATGCTGCGGGTTCTGCTGCAGCTGCTGCTGCAGCTACCTGCTACTGCTGCTGCTGCTACTGCCGCTCTTGTTATTGTCTTTAATGTCCCATGATGAGATATTAAAGATGGAGATGAAAGAAGAGAGATGAGGGATGAGAGATGAGTCTCTCATGTAGCATCCCTCATCTCTCTTTTCTCATCTCTCATCTGTCATGTCCCATGTCTCATGTCTCAAGTCTCATATCTAATGTCTCATGTCTCATCTCTCATGTCTCATCTCTCATGTCTCATGTCTAATCTATCATCGCTCATCTATCATGTCTCATATTTCATCTCTCATGTGCCATGTCTCATGACATGTCTCATCTCTTCCCTCTCATCTCTCATCTCTCATCTCTCATCTCTCATCTCTCATCTCTCATGTCTCATGTCTCATGTCTCATCTCTTACCTCTCATCTTTAAAGTCTCGTGTATCATCTCCAATGTCTCATGTATCATGTCTAATGTCTCATGTCTCATCTTTAATCTATGATCTCTCTCCTCTCATCTCTCATGTCTAATGTCTCATCTCTCATCTCTTATGTCTCATGTCTCATGTCTCATCTCTAATGTCTCATCTCTCATCTCCCATCTCTCATCTCTCATCTCTCATCTCTTATCTCTTATCTCTCATCTCTAATGTCTCATGTCTCATCTGTCCTGTCCCATGTTTCATGTCTCATGTCTCATCTCTAATGTCTCATTTCCCATGTCTCATCTCTCATCTCATTTCTCATGTCTAATGTCTTATCTCTAATGTCTAATGTCTCATATCTACTGTCTCACCTCTCATCTCTCATCTCTCATCTCTTATCTCTCACCTCTCATCTCTCATGTCTCATGTCTCATCTATTTTCTCTTATCTCTCATGTCTAATGTCTCATCTATTTTGTCTTATCTCTCATGTCTAATGTTTCATGTCTCATCTCTAATGTCTATCTCTCATATCTCATCTCTTATCTCTCATGTCTCATGTCTCATCTATCATCTCTGATGTCTCATGTCTCATGTCTAATGTCTCATCTCTCATCTCTTATCTCTCATCTCTCATCTTTCATCTCTTATCTATTATGTGTCATCTCTCATGTCTAATGTCTCATGTCTCATCTCTCATCTCTAATGTGTCATGCCTCATGTCTAATGTCTCATCTCTTATCTCTCATCTCTCATCTTTCATCTCTTATCTCTAATGTCTCATCTCTCATTTCTTATGCCTCATGTCTCATGTCTCATCTCTAATTTCTCATCTCTCATCTCCCATCTCTCATCTCTCATCTCTCATCTCTCATCTCTCATCTCTCATCTCTTATCTCTTATCTCTTATCTCTCATCTCTAATCTCTCGTCTCATCTCTAATGTCTCATGTCCCATGTCTCATCTCTCATCTCTTATTTCTCATGTCTAATGTCTCATCTCTAATGTCTAATGTTTCATATCTAATGTCTCACCTCTCATCTCTCTCATCTCTCACCTCTCATCTCTCATCTCTCATCTCTCATCTCTCATCTCTCATCTCTCATATCCCATGTCTCATGTCTCATGTCTCATGTCTCATCTATCTTTTCTTATCTCTCATGTATAATGTCTAATGTCTCATCTCTCATCTCTAATGTCTCATGTCTCACGTCTCATCTCTAATGTCTATCTCTCATCTCTCATCTCTCATCTCCTATCTCTAATGTCTCATGTCTCATGTCTCATCTCTCTTCTCTTATCTCTCATGTCTCATGTTCCATGTCTCATGTCTCATGTCTCATGTCTCAAGTCTCATGTCTCATGTCTCATCTCTAATTTCTATCTCTAATCTTTCATCTCTCATCTCTAATGTCTCATGTCTCATGTCTCATGTCTCATCTCTCATTTCTAGTGTCTCACCTCTCATCTCTCATCTCTGATATCTTATCTCTTACTCTCATCTCTCATCTCTCTTCTCTTGTCTCTCATGTCTCATGTCCCATCTCTTACGTCCCATGTCTCATGTCTCATGTCTCATGTCTCATGTCTAATCTCTCATCTCTCATCTCTCATCTCTCATATCTCATCTCTCATCTCTCATGTCTCATCTCTCATCTCCTACCTGTCATCTCTCATCTCTCATCGCTCATCTCTCATCTCTCATTTATCACTTGCATTCTGACACGTCAAATGGGATTCTGGACTAGACAAGCCAATAGCTGGAGTTGATCTGATCTGCACTAAAACTGAACTAAACTCTAGGTGAATTTCCGCCTGCTACAGAATCAAAGAGGAGTAATCTCTCCCCCAGATCAAAAGAATTTTGAATTCATTCTATATGCAAATATAGGTTAGAAGTACGGTATGTGTGTGACTCTATTGCATGTGTGTGACAGTTTTGCACATGTGTGATTGTTTTTCATGTGTGTGTGATTGTCGTGCATGAGTGTGTGACTGTGTTGCATGTGTGATTGATTTGCATGTGTGTAACTTTTGTTCATGTGTTTGTGACTGTTTTGCATGTTTGTGACTGGTTTCTGTGTGTGTGTGTGTGTGTGTGTGTGTGTGTGTGTGTGTGTGTGTGTGTGTGTTTGCATATGTGTGTGTCGACAAGACGGTCAAGAATTTGTATCATGTGAAGTGAAAGACATGCGTAAAAAATGTGGTTCTGGTGGAGAGATGAGGGATGAGAAATGAGACATGAGACATTAGAGATGAAACATGGAAAAAAAAAGACATTAGAGATGAGAGATGTCTCATGTCTCATCTCTCATGTCCCATGTCTCATGTCTCATGTCTCATGTCTCAGCTCTCATCTCTCATGTCTCATCGCTCATGTCTCAAGTCTCATCTCTCATCTCTATTGTCTCATGTCACATCTCTAATGTCTCATCCCTCATGTCTCATGTCTCATGTCTCAAGTCTCATCTCTCATCTCTCATCGCTCACATCTCATCTCTCATCTCTCATCTCTCATGTCTCATCTCTAATTTCTAATGTCTCATGTCTCATGTCTCATGTCTCATCTCTTATCTTTCATCTCTAATGTCTCATGTCTCATCTCTAATCTCCTACCTGTCATCTTTCATCTCTCATCTCTCATCTTGCATCTTTCATCTCTCATCTCTCATCTCGCATCTTTCATCTCNATATGTTTGTGTGTGTGTCTGTTTGCATATGTGTGTGTCTATTTTGCATGCGTGACTGTTTTGCATAGGCAAATGACTGTTTTGTATGTGTGACTGTGGTGCATGCGTGTCAATGTTTGCATTGCTTTCCATGTGTGTGACTGTCTTTCATATGTGTGACTGTTTTGCATGTGTGTGTGACTGTAATTAATGTCTGTGACTGTTTCGTATGTGTGTGTCATTGTTTTGCATGTATATGACACTGTTTTGTATGTGTGTGTGATTGTTTTGTATGTGTATGAGACTGTTTTACATGTGTATGTGAAGGTTTTCCATGCATGTGACCATGCATATTTGTGTGTCTGTTTGCATGTGTGTGTGTGTGACTGATTTGTATATGTGTGACTCTTTTACATTTGTACGTGTGACTGGTTTGCATGTGTTCAGAATCAAAGATTACTGACTGAAGACCATAAACCAAAGATTATTGAAGACAATTCGAGGTCGCTTTATTGAAGACTTTTGATTGGACACTATTAATGGAAAACTATTGAAAACCGTATCCCAAACGTTTGAAGGCTTGTCTCAAGTCAACTTTCAAGTCAAATTACAAGTCAATTTTGAAGGTAAGTTCGTTCTCTCTCTCTCTCTCTCTCTCAAGGCAGTGACATGTTACGTGATGGAATGAGGAGGATGGTGGGGATGGAGGATGCTCAATGTGGAAGGTGATAAGGAAGATGTAGAAATAGATTTTTGATTTGATATAATGATGTGTGCAGTGATGTGACTGACGTCTTAGCACATGACAAATGGAGGTGGAGGGAGGTGGAGGTGGAAGTGGAGGTGGAAGTGGAGACTGAAGATGGTGAAGGTAGAGGATTGTGGAGGTGGAGGGTGGTGTAGGTGGAGGGTTTTGGAGGTGGAAGATGATGAGGCAGACGTACACATGGATGTGTGAAATATAAAATACGATGTCTTGCTTGTGCTGTGATGCAAAGGACAGTATAGTACATGGGACGTCAAGGTGGAGGGTGGTGGAGGTGGAAGTGGAGGTGGAGGTAGAGGGAGGTGGAGGGTGGTAGAACTGGAGGAGGAGGTAGTGGTGGAGGTGGCGGTGTTGGTGTTGGTGCAAGTGTTCATGTATGTGTCATTCTATACCATTCTGTTCCATTCTGTTTTGTGTCGTTTCATTTTCAATTGTTGCCTTTCTGTTTTCATTCATTCATGTTTTGGTCTGTTTCATTCTTTCAACAACATGCACAACAATTCAAGCCTTTTCAGGCCATTTCAATGTTACAATTCAAGCCTTTTTAGGCTGTTTCAAAGTTACAATTCAAGCCAATCCAGGCTATTTCAAAGCTACGATTGAAGCCTTCTCAGGCTGTTTCAAAGCTACACTTCACGTCTTTTCAGGCCATTTCAGAGTTCTATGGATTGCTCAAGGGCTTCACCTAATTCTGCAATGATCCTCAGTTTAGCATTCATCGATCGCATTTGACAACACTATGATGTCCCCAAAAAACATCATCGAATGCAGATCAAAACTCGAAGAATTGTTTAGAGCTTCAAGCACATTGTAGACTTATGCAGACCAAAGTCAAGCTTCTTCTTGATCATGCTTTTGACTTCGATGGTTGGCCCTGGTGACCCACACTTATGAGGATCATACTATTGACAAATGAAGATGAAATGCCAAGCTTTGATGGTGTGAAGAGCATAAGCATTCAAGTTGAACTCAGTCACAATGCAAAGCAATGTAGATATTCGTTACGATGGACAAGTCTGCTTCATAACCATTCCACAAGGCATGATTCGTCTTGTGTAGAGGGCCACATTCCCTTCAACTTGCAAACAATTGCAGCCATTCATAAAGCAATGAGCAACAACCAGAAAGTACGGTTTGCATCAATGCACTTTTGCACGTTGTTTGTGAGTGGGATGTGAGATATGGTTGATAGCGCATGGCATTGGGGTACAATAGGGAGCTACCCATCCAGAGTGACGTCATTGTACCACGGTTGGGCCGGTGAACCTGCCCAAGATCAACGCAGTCTTGGTTCTTCTCACGAGTTTGTTAAGTCTGCATCCGTATCGTTGCAATGTTCTTCATCGATGACCGTACTTTTTTCTTCTTTCTAGGCATGCCGTGACTCGTTCGTCGTGGTACAAGTAATACGTCGTGGTGTCAGATCAGTTGCACTGTGCATAGGTGTTATTTTTACGGGCATTTAAGCATCGCACACTCACCACAACTCTTCAGTATGGAACAGCAGTTGCACGAAACCCTCAACAAAGTTGACTATACGGTCATACATTCGTATCATACAAAGTGAAGGTCATGCAACAACCGCCATTGATGGACACGTGACGACAACGTTCTGCCTCTTCCAAAAGGTACGCTGTGCATCATAGCACTTTTGCATAGTGTTTGTGAGTAGCATGTGAAATAGTGTTGATAGTGCGTGGTTTTTGGGTACAATGGGGAGCTACCCATCCAAAGTGATGTCATTCTACCACGGTTAAGCCTGTGAACTTGTGGAGGATCAACGTTGTCTTGGTTCTTCTGACGGGCTTGTGAAGTCTGCATCCGTATCGCCACAATGTTCTTCATCGATGGCCATACGGCTTCTTCTTTCTAGGCATGCCGTGACTCATTCGTCGTGGTACAAGTAATATGTTGTGGTGTCAGTTTAGTCACAGTGTGCATAGGTGTCATTTTCACGGGCATTTATGCATTACAAACTCACTATAACTCTTCAGTATGGATCAAGAGTTGCACAAAATCCTTGGCAAAGTTGACAAGACAACCATGCCTTTGTATCGACAAAGTGAAGGTCATGCAACAACCATAAATCAATGTACACGTGAAGAAAACGTTTTGCCTCTTCCACAAAGGTACATTCTGCATCAGAGCACTTTTGCACATTATGTCTGAGTAGAATATGAGATAGGGTTGATAGTGCGTGGCGTTGGGGTACAATGGAGAACTACCCATCCAGAGTGATGTCATTGTACCACGGTTGTGCCGGTGAGCCCGTGGATGATCAACGCAGTCTAGGTTCCTGTACCGGGCTTGTGAAGTCTGCATTTGTAGTGTCGCAATGTTCTTCATTGATGGCCGTGCTTTTTTTTTTTCTTTCTAGGCATGTTGTGACTTGTTCGTCATGGTACAAGTAATACATCGTGGTGTCAGCTTAGCCGCACTGTGCATAGGTTTCATTTTCACGGGCATTTATGCATCTCACACTCACCACAACTCTTCAGCTTGAATCAAGAGTTGCATAAAACCCTCTACAAAGCTGACAAGATGGTCCTACAGTTATATCGTTCAAATTGAAAGTCATACAACGACCGCCATCAATGGACACGTGACAACAACTTTCTACCTCTTACACAAGGTACATTGTGCATCACAACACTTTTACACAGTGTTTGTATGTAGAATATGTGATAGGGTCGATAGCGCATGGCGTTGGGGTAAAATGGGAAGCTACCCATCCAGAGTGATGTCATTGTACCACGGTTGGGCTGGTGAATCTGCGAAGGATCAACGCAGTCTTGGTTTTTATAACGGGCTTGTGAAGTCTGCATCCGTAGTGTCACAATGTTCTTCATCGATGGCCGTGATTGTTTTTTAATTTCTAGGCATGCTGTGAGTCGTTTGTCATGGTACAAGTAATACGTCGTGGTGTCAGCTTAGTCGCACTGTGAATAGGTGTTGTTTTTACAGGAATTCATGCATCGCACACTCACCACAACTCTTCAGTATGGAACAATAGTTGCACAAAACCCTCGACAAAGTTGACAATACGGTCAGACATTTGTATCATACAAAGTAAAGGTCATGCAATGACCGCCATCGATGGACACGTGAAGACAACGTTCTGCCTCTTCCACAAGGTACGTTGTACATCATAGCACTTTTGCACAGTGTTTGTGAGTAGAATGTGAGATAGGGTCGATAGTGTGTGGCGTTGGGGTACAATGTGGAACTAACCATTCAGAGTGATGTCATTCTACCACGGTTGGGCCGGTGAACCCGCGGAGGATCAACGAATTCATTGTTCTTGTGACGGGCTTGTGAAGTCTGCATCCGTATCGTCGCAATGTTCTTCATCCATAGACTTGCCTTTTTTTTTCTAGGATGCCGTGATTTGTTTGTCGTGGTAAATGTAGTACGCTGTGGTGTTAGCTTAGTCGCACTGTGCGTAGGTGTTGTTTTCACGGAAATTTATGCATTGCACACTCACCATAACTCTTCAGTATGGAAAAATTGCTGTACAAAACCCTCGACAAAGTTGATAAGACAGTCATGCCTTTGTATCGACAAAGTAAAGGTCATGGAACAACCACCATTGATAGAAACGTGACGAAAACGTTCTGCCTCTTCCACAAGATACATTGTCTAAAAAGCACGTCTAGAGAGCACCCCCACCCAAAGAGGGATGTGGTCAGTTTGATTGTAGCTGTGTACTGAATGTTTTTCCACGCACCCATGTGGAATCATGGGAGGTTTTGTTTGTGATAAATACGGAAACAGTGGATACTCTTCAGAAATGATAAGGGAAACTTGGTGAAAAAATATACGCAATGAGTTTTAAACTTCTAAGCTTTTAAGATGTAAAACTTTATCTTTGTGTCTATGATATGAAGGGGTGTCTACCAGAATGTCCTTCCATGGTGCCTGGAAGAAGCAAAGCATTGCTAAAGGAAGCAGTGAAGTAAATGCAAGAAAACTATTAGTGTAGCTATAGCTCCTGTGTGTGAGTTGGGGTGGGTTTGAGCATGGTTTGACTGCTTTTTTTTAATGAAAATGATTATTAGGATCAAGAATTAATAATGATCACCAGGTACAAGAGGGAAGCTAACATGGCTGGCAGGGTACATCCATCTCTAGATGTGAGTGCATCTTATGCTCGAGCTTTGCAACTGACTCCAAGGTAACTCCTCCATCCATCCATTTTCATTGAAGTACTCAAAGATGTGGGAATACTTGCATGGGCTATTGATGCAAGTACCCCAAGTTGAAACTCGTGAAGTGGATAAGCCTAAGACGTGCCAAGGTATTCCCTCATGTGCGAAATCCTGCTGTCATGACCAAAACATCTGGGAAAGGTATTGTGTTTCAACACGACAGCACAAGCTACTACATCCAACATACCAGGACAAGCTCAAGTAGGGAAGTGGCTGTTGCAAGAGGATCGGCCAACATGGATAGGTGCAAAGCACCACTGCATGGATTATGTGCATTGTTTTTCCCAAAGAAAGTACTAGATATGCACACTGCACTTAAAAAACAGATCGTGCATGCAGACGGGTCTCTTTGCAGCTGGACAATGCTATGTTCAACATGACAGGGAAGTAGCAAGGAAGCTATGGATTCACCATGAGACCTCTTGGCTCCCACAAGAGAGTTAGTCTTGCCGTCAAGAACATGAGAGGGAAAGCATGTCACAACCGTGAGAGACTCATGAAACACACAATGCTGAGTCATGTTGCAAAGCACCAAGAGGGTGCACTAGTAAGATGGAGAACGCCTAGGCTCAGCTCCCACACAATGGTGGGTCTTTCTGCTAGAAGTTTTGCCACCATGTACTGGATACCCACACAACATTATTCTCTAAAGGGACAGCTCCCACATGTAGCCAAGTCTTGCTGCAGCTAGACACTGCTATGTTCAACATGACAGGGGAAGCATCATCAAAGCTGTGGATGCACAATGAGATGTCTTGGCTCCCACACAAGAGTGGGTCTAGCCGTCATGTCCCACACAGTTTTAAGCCATGATACAAAGCACCAAGAGAGTGCACCAGGAAGAAAGAGAACGCCTATGCTCAACTCCTACACACAGGTAGGTCTCGTTGCTATACTAATGGACCACATCAAAAAGCAAATCGGACAACAGAGGGCGAATTCCACACAAAGAATCTGAAAGTATGACAGATGTTTGTCAAATACAGAGATTTTTCATTGAAGAAGCGTGATGGTAGGAAAACACAAGTGGAAAGTGGCATCGATAATTCCAAGAAGGGGGTCAGGAGAGAGTGTGCAGACATGGGATGCTGCGAAGCCCAAAGTGTCAGTTGATGGATATGAGGGTGCCCTATAGTGACAAAAACAGGTTGCGTGATGAAAACAATCTTGCATAAAATAGGCATAGGGGATGATTCAAAGGGTGACCAGAATTCTCATGTTTGACAAGGTGACTGCTGCTCATCCCGCTAGGCTAGGAGATTGTGCTAGAGGGTAGACTTTGACAGAGTGTATGTCAGTGCTCCTTAGGCCAAATGAGGCATGTAATGGCTTGTTAGAAAGCCCCAACAACATAATTTCTCAGTCAAGAGTCGATTTGGACATTTGCATTCGCTGCAAACTTACATTTGCTTCCGTAGTTTCTGTCTGTGCAACCTACAACTCCGTCTCACAAACAATTGGTCCTGCCTAGGCGGCTCTTGGTGAGCCTGATCACCTCCTTGAGGGCTGCCCCAGTTTCCATCAGTGGTATCAGAGCTAGAACAATGGTTTGCGTCATCCTTGAGGCTGTCTTTGCACCCTGTTGTGTGAGAGAGTCGTTTGGGGGCTGAACATTACACTACCATGGCGACATCGACTTCTGTGGTGGCCTGCTTCAACATCGCCAAGTTGGAAGGCAAGAAATTCTTCAACTGGAGCAACAACATGAAGATGGTGCTGATGGAAAAGGGACTATGGAGCCATGTGAGTGAGGAGGAACCAGCTTAGTCCTCTCTCTCTCACCTGGTGAGGCCCGTATCCACCGCGAGAAGCATGGCCGCGCCCTCGCCACCATCTACCTCTACCTCGCCGAATGGCAGGAACTCTGCGTCCGTGGCATCCTCACGCCTAAGGAGGTTTGGAAGAAGCTTGAGTCTACTTATGCATCCAAGTCAATCCTCATGAACATGCAGCTACGTTGTCACACTGTGAAGATGGATGAGTCCGGATCCATGATTGATTACATCAACATGGTGATGTCTCTTGTCAACCAGGTTTCTGCAATCAAGGACCCTATCAAGGAACGTGCGCTCATGGTAACCATCCTCTCTGGCCTTCCTGGCAGCTACACTCCTCTCATTGTTGCCCTCGACCAGCATGGGGACAAGCTTTCCCTCAACAATGATGAGGAGGGCTTGCTGTTGGAGGAGGAGAGGCGCAAGGGAGACGAGGGCATGAGTGGACTGGACGTCGCTCTCATCACAAACTCTGGTCATGGGGGTGGTACTGCACAAACCAGGGGCAAAGGCGGAGGAGAGAAGGAGAAGGGGAATTGCTACTTCAATAAGAAGCCTGGCTATTAGGTGTGTGAATGCCGGAAGAAGAATAAGGCGGACCTTGCGGCTAGAGTGGGAGCAGGAAAACCGTACGACGCTTCCGCCAATGCAGCAGATTGGGAGAGTGGATTCGTGACAGCCATCCGAGTCCTGCACATCTCCGACAACACTGCCTTGTTTTGGATCATCAACTCGGGAGGAATGCGGCACATGAAGTGTCAGTGGGAGTGGTTCTTTGTCTACACCGTCATTGAGTCTCGGGTGTACATGGGGGACAACCATGTGTAAATGGCAGTTGGGGAGGCTGAGATTGTGTTTTCTGCTTCAGTTGAGGGTAAGCACGTGCAACATCATTTAAAGGGGGTGCTCCATGTTCTGGGGCTGGCAGCTAACCTCCTCTCTGTCTCATGGCTCATCTTTGAAGGCATGCAGGTTTGCTTTGAGAATGGTGGCTGCACCATCTCTGCTTGTGCAGGCCGTGTGCTTGCAAAAGCAGACAACAAGGACCAACTACCGTCTCTATGTGCTGTCGGAGAAGGAAGCTGACTCAGCGTTGGTGGCAAGAAAGGGAAAACACGACATCGGCCTCTCGCACCGCCGGCTTGGTCACCTCGGCTTTGGTGCAATCATCTCCATGCAGCAGATGGTCCGCAGCCTGGAGCTCAAGGGGGTGAAGCAGCCTAGTGCATCGGCTTGTGAGAGCTGCATTAAAGGGAAGCAAGCCCGCACTCCATTTTCTGGGGAAGGGAAGGGGGCAGCTGAGCTTCTCTCACTTGTTTGCTCTGATTTGTGCGGTCCCATGCCATCTCAGTCCCTGTCCGGCAAGTTGTACTTTGTCACGTTGATTGATGACAAGTCGAGGAAGACGTGGGTGTCTTTCCTGGCTAGAAAGGATGAGTGCTTTGATGCTTTCAAGGTGTGGATTGCTGCTGCATAGAATGAGGGTGGCAGGCGGTCGAAGGTGCTTCGTATCGACAGTGGAGGAGAGTACCTCTCCAACAATTTCCACAACTTCCTGAAGCATCGCGGGATCAGGCATGAGGTCACCCCACCTGGAACACCGCAGCTGAACGGCGTGGCTGAACGCGTGAACCGCACACTCACGGAGTGTGTTCAGAGCATGCTCCAAGACGCGGAGCTCCCGCCAACCTTTTGGGTGGAAGCGGTCAACACTGCCGTGTACTTGAAAGACCCAAGTCGCACGAGAGCTTGCCCACATTGGCACCAACAAAAACATTTTAAGTTTCCCTTGTTCTCTTCCTCACTAGAATCATTGAACTAACCATTCTTGTTGGCCATATCCATGTACAGTGACCATGATCTTGAGGAAAATACTACTGGGAAATGTGAACTTGACATCCATTGAAATGCTGATTTTGCGGCTAAGACCCATCGTACTTGAAAGACCCAAGTTGCACGGCAGGAGGTGGACGGAGCTGAGAAGGAGAAGAAGCCAGCTGCAGAATCTGATGAGAAGGATCAACAAAGCAACTCACTGCAGCTGCCACGGAGGTCTACACGCCATAACCATGGTGCAGATGATTCTGTGGAGCCGCTGAGGCGACCCAAGAGCCTCGCAAGGAAACAGAGGCCACTGGAGGAGCTGGTGAACCTGTGCTCCGTTCCACTATCATCGGAGTCCTATGACCTTGAGCTTCTCTTCCTTACTATCACCAATGACCCAGCAACATTTGCTGAAGTCATGCGTAGCACCAAGGCGGCAGATTGGCTTGCCGCAGCAAACGAGGAGTATGGTGCCCTGATGAAGAATTGCACCTGGACCCTCGAGGAAGCTCCACGTGGCAGTCAGGTGATTGGATGCCAGTGGATGTTCAAGCACAAGTTTGGTGTGGATGGTAAGGTACTCAGGTACAAAGCACGGTTGGTTGCAAAGGGGTATGGGCAAACTGAGGGTGTGGATTACAATGAGACATTTGCATGTGACGCAAAATTCCTATCCATCCGAGCGATCCTTCCTCTTGGTGCTGCTATGGACAGGGAGGTGCACCAAATGGATGTGACGTGTGCGTTTCTGAATGGTGACCTCGAGGAGGATGTGTACATGGAGCAGCCAGAGGGGTATGTGGTGGAGGGAAAGGAGGATTTGGTGTGCAAGCTTGTAAAGGCTCTTTACAGCCTAAAGAAAGTACTGCGAGCACGGTACCACAAGATGAATGAGCAGCTGGCTGGGCTTGGTTTTGTGCGCAGTGGTGCTGACCATGCAGTTTATGGGTGTGTGCAAGAGGCAAGCCAGGTCATCATCTTGCTCTATGTTGATGATCTGCTCATTGCATCTGACTCCAAGTCTCTTTTGGACAGTGTGAAGAAGTCCCTTGCTGCCAGGTTTGACATGAAAGACATGGAAGAACTCAGCTACAACCTTGGCCTTTAGGTCAAGCGCGACCGACAGTAGCTGACTTTGGATTTGTCACAGAGAACGTACGTGAGCGACATCGTCAAGCACTTTAACATGACAGGAGCACGCAAGGCTGCAACACCACTGGAAGTGGGGGCAAAGCTGAGCATGATGCAGACTCCCCGCGGCATGCAAGAGAGCAGCCGCATGGAAGCAGTGCCGTACCAAGCAGCAGTTGGGAGCCTCATGTATGCAGCAGCTGGTATGCACCTCGACATCAACCAAGCAGTCGGAGTTCTCAGTAAATTCTGCGTGAATCCGGGCGTTTCGCATTGGGAGGCGGTCAAGCACGTGCTGCGCTACCTGGATAGCAACAGTAGCCTTTGCCTCACCTTCAGTGGCAACAACAGCCCCATCCTCATCGGCTACAGCAATGAAGATTGGGGGGTTGACCTGGACACAAGGAGGTCAACCAGTGGGTTCGTCTTTGTGCTCGGAGGAGGTGCAATCAGCTTGAGGAGCATGAAGCAAGAGTCAGAGTTGACTTCGTTGCTCGTAGGAGGCCGACTACAACGACATCGGCACCGCGAGAGGCCTCGATGTAACATCGATGTGGTGTAGAAAGCCAGGGGGCACCCGGGACCATGCGAGACTGTTTTTTCCCACGAGCCCAAGTACCCACCGAGGATAAGTCTCGCACCGAGAACATTGCACGTTCAGTTCCCAGAGCGACACTCTGTTTTCCATGCACGCATCCTGCCGAAAGAACATTACATGGCACACTTCATGACAGCTGGCATGTATCACCCTGATTCAACCAATGATGTCCACGCATCATACGTTGCACTTTGACAGGCTTCATTCTGTGGCACAGCTTGCCCTCATCCTGAGCCACCATGGAAATGGCCAATCACATGCCAAACCTCAGACTTGAGAATATCCGCATGAGCCGATGTTTTGTTGTGGAAAAAATGGATTCCATAATTTATTCAAGTACCTTATGTACGAAAAATGACACATGATTTCACAGGTTTGGTCGATACATATGGAATATGTCCGACTGTAAAAAGTCAACGAAATATGTTGTACATGAATCTTTCCGGAACATCGTGACATTGTGTCAACTATAGTTATTTGAGTGTTTAGTCCTTCAAACCAATTGTATGGCCTGGGTTGAATGATCGAATGTGCGGAGGATGTACCAGGTGTGAATGAAATATCGATCGACAACATCGAGCAACGTGTCACTCAATGACGTCGAGCCTCGACGCCATCCAGCGACATTTCACTACGGTTGAGCCACACTTCTCTGCGTCCAACACAAGCAAGACTTGCACCGCCATCGGTGCAAGACTTGCACCGATGGCAGTAACAAACCTCCCCCCTGTTCCGTGCTGAACCCAACACTTTGGCACACTGGCGCCTGAGGCTGGTGCGCCGGTGCGTTCCTCCCACCATGGCGTCTTCTCAGCCCAATTCCAACACCTGCTCAAACCAAACATCCACCGCAGGTTCCAGTCCCACGGTAGCTGTTGTAACCGCTGTATCGGCACAATTCGATGCCCATAAGTGGAATCCACCAAAGAAACGGATCCTCACCGGTGATTTCCTCACCAAAGAACTGTCGAAGCACTGCGAGCCCAAGCCAACGAGCAGCAAAAAGGCAGGATTTGTCTGTGGCTTGTGCGCCAAGAGGGTGAGCGGGACGTGTGACCACATCCGCGGCCACTTCGCCTGCAACAACCCAAATGTGGGGAAGTGTCCCCATCCTCCACCAACATGCAGGGACGCGTTGGGCATGGAGTGATTTCCACCGCCGCCGGCAGGATGGCAGCCATACAGCGTGAAGCTGTACAAGGGAGAGGGCACCGAATGGGGGACGAAGGACAAACCGGTGCCGTGGCTTAAGTTGTGGGAGGCCGAGGAGAAAGCAGCCAAAGCAGCAGACGGGGGATTGACGCTGCAGCACAACTCCAGTGATGACGATGGTGGGGACACGGCAGGTCCAAGCAGGCAGGCAGCCACAACAAGACTTGAGGGTGAGATACCTCTCTTTGACATCAACAAGGCCGCCTCTTTTCGACAATCCACCATGGTTGAGCACTCTGACAGGACAAACAACGTGAACTGCCAGCTGGACATCGTGAAACTCATGTGCATTGCTGCTTTACTCATCTCCTTCTGTTGGGAGCCAGCACTCATGGATGTCATCAAGTCAGCAAAGAAGACAACACCGAGCTTTAGGTTGCCAGCCAGAGGCACAGTGGTGGATGACTTGCTCCCGAAACTGGATGCACAGCTTGCTGAGCTAGACGCGCCTTTGAAGCAGGGATGGACAACGTATGGCACCAGTCTAGCAGTTGACGAGTGGTCCGATAGGCAGATCAGGCCAATTTACAATGCAATTGCAGTCAATGCAATGGGCTCGGTCCACCTGTTCTCCCGTGATGCCAGCGGTCTGACTAGGGATGCAGACCACACTGCCTCCATGATAGAGGCAGCAATCGAAG
Source organism: Penium margaritaceum (assembly GCA_023375785.1). Taxonomy (NCBI): domain Eukaryota; kingdom Viridiplantae; phylum Streptophyta; class Zygnematophyceae; order Desmidiales; family Peniaceae; genus Penium; species Penium margaritaceum. The sequence continues at coordinate 159,257 of SZWC01004988.1, forward strand.
CAGTGGGTAAGGAGAAGGTTGTTTCGGTGATATGTGACAATGCTTCGGTGAACAAGAAGGCATTCGACCAGCTGCGGGTGAAGTACCCAAAGTTGTTTTTCTAGGGTTGTTGTGCACACAACATTGACCTGATCATGAAGGATTTTGGGAAGACTGCATGGGGTGCAGGGATCATTGGACGGTGTGAGAAAGTCATTGCCTTCTTCAGGAACAATGCAATGCCTCGTACATAGCTAAAGGACAAAACAGGGGGCAAGGTGCTCAAGAACAGGTGCGACACCCGCTTTGCCTCCGTGTTTGACATGGTGGAGCGGTTGCTAGAGCTGCGGGAGGAGCTGGAGGAGTTTGTGCAGCTGGAAGTATGGAAGCAGATTGGTTCACAGCGGGATGCCGGCTTTAGAAGTCGGAAGAGGGAGGTGAGACGGATCGTACGACGCAAGGTCTTCTGGCTCCAGGTCCGTGAGTTGAAGGACTTACTTCTGCCCTTAGTGCGGGTGCTGCGTGTGGCTGATTCCCCGGGTGGGGGGGGCTGGTGAGATATACAAGGGCTTGTTGGATTGTGCGGAGCAAGTTAAAGCGCTGGCTGAGAAGAAGGGCAAGAAGGGACGGAAGGTTGCAGAGTCTCATGTGAACTATGTTCTGGGCAGATTGGACCACCGCTGGTCCAAGGATACGAGCTGTCCTTTGTATGCTGCTGCCCGGCGTCTGCATCCTCAGCACTTTGGAAACAATCTGTCCAGTGACGCCACTACCCTGCAAGCATGGCAGGCAGTGATGGAGGCACTGGTTCCAGAAGAGAAACACGACGCCATGATGGAGGAGATCAGTGCATTCCAGCTGGCTCAGACCATGGTTGTCCATGATCCCATGGTGACACCTCGCAGGAATGCCAAGGCTGTTGCTACAGTAGCAAAAGTGTAATGTGGCACAATGTCTGCTGCAGAGTGGCATGTCAACTACATGTGCAACCTGCCCGTGCTTCGCGATCTGGCATTGAAGCTGCTGTCACAGCCATGTTCTTCATCTGAGTGTGAGCGTGTATTTTCCACTCACGAGTTGATCCACACTGCCAGGAGGAACCGGCTCAAGGTGTCGACACTCGAGCTCCTCTTTCGGTGCAACGTCCGTCTACACAAGCACTACGGCCGGAATGGACGCAAGGCAGCAGACAACATCACTGTAGCCGCGGAAGCAGAAGCAGAAGCTGACGCAGAGGCCAGCGAGGATGATGGGGAGGTTGTTGAGGAGGAGGGAGTGTTGAGTGAGCCAGAGGATGACATGGAGAGTCATGATGAGGGGGAGGACGAGGAGGAGGAGGAGGTAGAGGAGGCATTGGGAGATGATGATGTGGTTGAAGTCATGGTGTCTGTTCGAGTCATGAGCAGCACACCTGGAATCCCTCACGCTCGTCCAGTACGTGTTTGTGCACAGGTGAAGGCCTCAAGCAGCAATGCCGCAGCTCGTGGAGCGGGTGGTGAAGGGGCAACACGTGGAGAAGGGGCAGCAGGTGGAGAAGGGGCAGCAGCTGGAGAAGGGCCAGCAGCTGGAGAAGGGACAGCAGGTGGAGAAGGGACAGCAGGTGGAGAAGGGGCAGAATGTGGGGAGAGAGGGGCATTTGAGCCAGATGGAGCAGGTGGGGAGGAAGGAGGAGTAGGCAGTGGGGAAGAAGCAGGTGGGGAAGGAGCAGCTGGAGCTGTACCAGGTGGACAGGGAGATAAGGGAGTAGGAAAGCAAGGGACATCAGCACCATCATCCAATCCAGCAGCAACAGCAGCATCACAGATTGGCAGTGCCAAGCACAGGGATAAGAGGGCTGCCTTAGTTGCCATGGCTGCAGCCAGGGCAGCAAAGCGTGCGGCAGGGACTGCCGCAGTAGCCACTGCAGCAAGCAAGCTGGCTAGACGCAGAGCAACAAGTGCTCTGCGCAAGTAGAAATGTTGTCAGACATGAGACATGCTTTCAATTTCATTTCAGTGTTCAATTCAGTCTATTATGCTGAAATGTGCATGTCTGAAGCAGAGTTCCATTCTAGTGAGCACTGTGTGATACTGCATGTGAAGAGTGAAAATTGTGACACACCAAAGATAATGTTTATGACTGTCAATAAGTAGTTGCAGTACCTTAAGCAGTACACCTAGAAGTGTGTTTGATAGGGAGATGAGCAATGGTAAATCTGTGTATGCAATTGCATTTCATTGGGCCTCATTGCCCCTCCTTAAATGGTGCACCTTCAAGTGTATATGATAGAATGCTGAACAAGTGCTAATCTGAGTCTGCAGTTACAAATTAGTGGACGTCACTGACCCCCCCCCCCCCCCTCTCCTCCCCCCCCCAACCCACATCGATGTTGCAAATTACAGCTACATCGATGTATCGATGTGGACCTCGATGTACCAAGGTTCGTGGGGCCAAGGTCAACACTGGCAAGAGTGCATCACCCTCTCCTCCACCAAAGCAGATCATCGCCCTGAGTGAAGCAACAAAGGAAGTTGTGTGACTGCGTGAGGTGCTTGAATGCCTTGGACAGAAGCAGACCACAGCGATCGCCATCTACAGTGACAACGTGAGCGCCATTTCTCTGACCAAGAATGCAGAGTTTCACGGCCGCACCAAGCACATCGACCTGCGGTACCACTTCATCCGCAAGCTCGTGGCAAAGCAGGTGGTGCAGATCAAGTTCTGCCCTTAAAGCATGATGTTGGTAGACTTCTTGAACAAGCGAATGGCAGCGCACCACTTTCAGCAGCTGAGGGGACAGTGCGCACCTGTGTGATTTTTATTCTTGCAAAGTGGGAGAATGATGGATATGAGGGTACCAGAAAGTGACAAAAACAGGTTGCTAGGTAAAAATAATCTGGCATGATAGTTGCATAGAGGATGTTTCAAAGGTTCTAACGCACTTTATGGAACTCAATTCGGAGTCTGTTTGAGTGAGATATGGATTTCCAAAGTATGGAGATCATGGGTTGAGTTCAAGTGACGACCTGAGAACTTTGAGCTCAAAAGGTGGCATGATTATTGGCCAGGACGGCTGAGAGCAGCCTTCAAGGAGAAAATCCTGCTGGTGGACCTCCAAGGCACTGCAAGGAAGATGAAGACCATGATTGTTGGTCGTCCAAGCGGTGTGAGACATAATTCTCATGTGACACAAGGTGACTGCTGCTGATCCCGCTACGCTAGGAGAGTGTGCTGGAGGGTAGACTTTGACAGAGTGTATCTCAGTGCTCCCTAGACCAAATGAGGAATATAAGAGCTTGTTAGAAAGCTGTGATAACACTATTTCTCACTCAAGAGTCGATTTAGACATTTTAGGTCTCGGAAAACCTTCATTTGCTTCCGTAATTTCTGTCCGTGCAACCTGCGACTCCCACTCACAAACAGATAGTCCTGCCTAGGCGGCTCTGGGTGAGCCTGATCACCTCCCTGAGGGCTGCCCCAGTTTCCATCAGCAGTGAGAGAAGAAAAACAATGGATATGGGCATGGAGCCAGCGATGAAGGTTGGTGAGGGTGGCAGGTTGCATGGAGGAGCCCAGAACACAGGGAAGGATGCCGAGGGAATGATGAAGAGGATGGCATCAAAATCAAAGCGGGGATGATGGAACGATGGTTTTGTTATCGGATCCGCTTGCATGTGCAGGCAGGAAATGTGGGACAAGAAGGAGAGAGGGGAGAAGGATATGGAAGAGGAGAAGGGGGAAGGGAAGGCAAAGGCAGAATATTGGCAAGAGGAGGGATGTACGGGGAGGTGAGGGGTGAAGGAGGAGAGGTTAGGGGCAAAACAGCTGCTGAGGAGGAGGCAGGTGAGGGCAGGCAAGAGACAGTGGCGGAAGAGGAGATGAGAAAGGGTGGAGAGTTGGGTGTAGAGGTGATGGGAGGAGGGGGCGAGAGAGAGAGAGAGAGAGAGAG